>QRFB01001754.1:0-27062 GCA_008931105.1 Oenanthe javanica | reverse complement strand
GAGGCAACCCTAATTTCCTCTCTAGCCTCCTCCTTCATCTTTTAGTTTGATTCTTGGTGGATATCTTTAGAGCACTCCACACTTGAGGGGTGATTGCAAGGATTGAAGAACAAGATTTTCTCTAGCTGTTTCCGGAAAGCAATCGAGGTATTCTTCAATTTATAAAATAGTTTTTTTTATCTATATGTATGTATACATAGGAATATATGCAAATAAATGTTATTCAATGCTTCCGCTAGTGCATAAATTCCTACATTCCCTTCTCCAAAACTCCATGCAAAGAAATTCCACACACTACAAAAAAAAGAGAAAAAAGAATATAGGATGAGCAAAACACAATACAAGGCAGCAAATTTAATCAAAAATGAAGTATGACTCACAGTTACGAGTGGCTAAAAATGATGTATCTTCAAATTTTAAATAACAATATAAATATGCAGAACCATGGAAGTGATTTAAAAAGTCCTTGTCATAGGGTTCTATATGATTCAGATAATCGATCTTTGCAGAAGAAACCTTGCTGAAAGGCTCAAACAGCTCGAGGTCGGGCCCATGAAAAAATAACCATTTTTCATGAAACCTAGCATTAGATGACTTGGTATACACTAACTTTGCCCTTCCAGAATGACGTTGAGATATACCAAACTTTCTCTATACTTGGCATGATAGCATGAGAAGAACAAACGAAGATGGGGCTCGATACTGAACTCTACACATCGAGCAATAAACCCAGAAACTTGCCAGAAAGAGTTAGGAGACAGCTAGGCTAATCTGCAACCTAGGTGCTCATAAATACAAGCGTGAAAGGGATGCATAGGTAATCGAAGTTCAAACTTAAAATAAAGCATGAGAATTTCTTGGATCCCAAAATCAGGCATCATCCAGACTCTCTCATTAGCTCGAGGAACTCGATAACTATACCCATTTGAAAAATCAACACACTTTTTCAATAAAGCTTTATCCACAAGAGTAATGGTGTATACACTAGCATGACCATATGAAGCATTCTCACTAAAAAACTCTCAACCTCTGACATATGTCTCCTCAATAATCATTATTTTCCGCTCTACTATTCGAGGGCTTAAGTCATGGTCGGGCACATAAGGCAGTTCGTCTAAAAATTCAAAACCCTTCAAAGCCTCATCACTTATTTCAGGAATATCTAAGAGATCAAGATTTAATTCGCCTTCATCATCAACTAAAACTATCTTAGAGGGTCGAACACTAGATTCACCTTTATACAATGGTCTTTTTCCAGGGTTCCTACCACTATCGACGTCATCATCTCTAAAGGGAGGCGAAATAATATGGTCACTAATTGTATCAGAGGAAGACATCTCTATATTAATACGGTTTGACAAAGCAATTAATCGCTAATACTAGAAGACCACAATTAAAATGACAGATACAAAACACATGGAAGAAAAAGGAATAAGAGACAAGAAAAGATACGTACAGATATGATGTGTAAGGAATAGTGGCTGCAGTAGTTGAATGACTTCTTACTTGATAAGGGCTATGAATGAAATCTTCTCTCTTGCAACAACTCAAGAAATAAGAAGGCGTGGGAATACAAAATGATGAAAGACAACTGCCAAAGCAATAATTACAAAAGATATGTGTATTACATGTGAAATATTTTTTGGGAACCACACAGGGGAACATGCAATGATTATAAATAATTTCCCATAAACCACAATCCGAGTCCACGAAGCAGACTACAGGCCCAAGAAAGAAAACTATGACCCAGAGAAACTAGTAAATCTAAAGATCTTACAGAAAAATATGTGGGGGGGGGGGAATATTGGGCCATAGCCCACTTAAACAAAGAAATATAATGTATAATAGGAAATATGCCTATGAGGCCAATTTACCCTATTAAATAGTCTTACTTGGGGAGAAAGTCACGTGGGCCCCCCAAGGACTCCTATAAATAGAATCTTTCTCTCACAAGAAAAGGGATTAGACAATTAGACTAGATATACAAAGAATAACCTCTATGTATAAATATCTCTAGATATTAATAAAATAATCTCTTTAACATATTTTTACTCATCAATAGGTTATTTACAGGTCAGGTTGCAGATAAAAAAATAAATGAAGATGACTATGTAGCCAATGATATCCATTGTAGGCCAAATGATGTGGTTCCAACCATTTCTACAACATCATTAAGGTGAAGTTCCTCCGCATATATTTGCTACATTATTCAATGATGAGAAATTAAGGACTATACACCCTATCATGGATATCGATTAGAGTTTTTCTATCGAATTTATTTGTGGGTACTTGGAATGTCGCATGAAGATCTCTGGTTGAGAGTTTGTAGTAGATTTGGATAATTGGTTAGACGTCAATGATCATGCTAACGTATATGTCCTCGGGTAAGTTATAAAAGCCTATAATGCGTACATTCATAGTTATCAAAGTGTGTTATTCAAGAAGCAAACGTATATTCCTTGCAGATTTTAAGAAATTGTTCCCCTAATTGTCAGAACTGTAATTGGAGTAGAAGACCTAACAGAAAGTCAAAAATGGAACCTATTTATCAAGCAAGCTCTTAATGGCAAGATTAGTTTTTCTAGCGATACACTTAAGTTGAAACCAATGGGGAGCAAAAGTTATCAATATACGAGAGTGTTAGAATGTGAGTAGAGAGTCTCTACTAAATGTTGAACGTCAATCCCTTTGACAAGGCATCAAAATACATAATATGAATATCCAAATTAGAGTAGCAGGTACATGCTCATTACAAGAAAGAAGATGGTTAGGGTGTTTGTAAGTGTGTACCATATTAGCATTAGAGTTAGTTTCGTAGTTTGCAGGATCATGGGCTATTTGGGAAACAAAGGTTCAGTCTCAGTCAGAATGTCAATAGAGGGAACTACTTTTTGTTTCACTGCTACACATTTGGCTTCAAGTGAGAAGAAGGGTAATGAAGGAAGAAGGAACCGCCAAGTGTCTGAGATTTTCAGATGAATAACTTTCACTAGACTCGCTTATAATGTTGACAAACATCATCCTCTCACCATCTTAGGCCACGAGTACATTTTTCATACCAAACTAAATGATTGTATGATACTCCATCATTCCTATAAATAACAAGAGTGAAAATTATGGTGTAATTGATCAAAATTAACGTAGTTTCTTAAATTAATTAGTATTTTAGATAAAAAATTATTTTGCAGAATTTTCATCTAAGAAAAGGCCAGTTTGACCCAAAATTCATAAACTCTGCAAAATTCCATGAGATAGGGGAAGTACACGAGAATAGAAGTCTCAAACTAATAACTAATAAATCTAAACAATTAGAATTCTTGTATTCCTAATCAACCACAAATTTTTGGGATTACGACATTTCACCCACTATAACCTAAGAATATCGTTTCTTTATTATGCAACATAACCCTTTTTCTGAACTGAAAGTCTCAAATAGCTAAGTTGCTAATATGAGTTTAATATCAAGTTTATAGAGGGCAATAAAGTGATTGCAGTAGATTAAATTAAACTTTAAATATCTGATATTTTGATATATGGTGTTGTATAACAGTCAGATATTCTAGTTTGGAGATCTTACCTACAAGCTATACTCAAAAGATAACTTAGCCATGCAACTCATAAAAGTGAAAGACTGGGTAGAACTGCAAGAGTATGATCAACAACAACAGAAATTAGAAGATGGCGGAGTGTTGGATTCTGTGGTATGGAAAAGGGGTCAAACAACTTTCTTACTTTCACAGTGAGAATAAGTTCTTTGATCATCGACATGTGTAAGCTATTTTCTCTACATATATAGTTCTCAAATCTGCCAATCTGAGGCTTACATTTGTTCCAAGTAAATATATGTCCATATAATACTGTAAGAACTTCTACATACTGTGTTTATGATGAGCTTGCCTAAGTGGTATACTTACGTCACAGTACATATTCACTAAGATGTAACCAAAATGAAATTGTTATTGCTTAGTTCTGGTCACACATCTATACAATTATTATTCTTACTGTTACTAATAACATGTGTTGCAGGGAGAAGGAGATAAGCACATCTATATTAAGACAGAAGAGATATCAACATTGTAGTCATAGATTGTAACAAACACATGACCAACATTTCGGCAAAGAACAAGAAACTGAGCAGTTGCAACCCTTCAAGGCCTCAAAACTTATCATATCTAAACAAATAAGAAAAAACAACAATATTTGAGTTGAGTTAGTTTTTTCTTATTGAGTTCGAACTTTTTTTTATGAGTCGAGTTTAAAAATTATTGAGCCAAAACATTATGTTTAAGTTCAACTCAGATTGTATTCTTAATGATCTTTTGAAATCATCGAGTTTTTTAATGATTTTTTGAGTTTATCGATGCTTATTAGCAAACTTATCGACTTTTTAATGAATTTTCAAAAAATATTTTACTTTTGTTAGTTATAAGTTATATAAAACTTATACAGAGGGGGGTTTAATATATATGTTGAATTCTTTTTTCTTTCTCTTCTTGAATCAAACTAAGTGAATGTTTAAGATTTCTTCAATGACTTTGTAGTTTAACTTGTTGTGTATGATTGCTTTAAAAAATATTGCGGAAATAAAAAGCTTGAAACATACAAACAAATTAAATTTCAATCTAATATCTTGCTATAATGAAATTTCTATAAATCTGAGATTCAAGTGTGAATCTCAGCTTCTTGTTCTTTAGAGAAAACAAGGTATGCATTTTGAAATTGTTCAACATACCAGACTTATGAAGCTGTGCTATGGCTAAATAAACAAATGTCTTGTTTGCACATGTTTTCACAGTCTGATTACTATAACTAGAAATAGACAAAACTTCTTTACATTGTACACAATCTATTTCTAGATAAGTCCTTTGATTTGACAGACTGCTCCATTTTACTTTCTTCCTTCTGCCTTTGTCTTGTTCTCTCTTTAAGCTTCATTATAGACTTGTCATTGTCTTCACATGTTTTACTGACCCTCATCGTGACAATGCTTCAAATACTTATCTTATTTTTTTCACATTTCCTTGAAATTAGCTTAATTGAAGCATTCGAATACTCCTTTGAAATCCCTTCGAGAAGTCATGATGTAGACTTCCCGATCGACTACTTTTGATACCTCTCGATTAGTTTATTTTGTTACTTCTCGATTGGCCTAGACTTCTCGACTAGATTGAACCTTGAAGACTTCTCAATCAGCCTAGACTTCTCAAATGGTTTATTACCAGTGTCTTTTTATACTCCTCGAATGCTTCAATAGCTCACTTATCGATGTGTTCCTTCTCTGGACTTCTCGATTGATTGAGACTTCTCTATTGATTTACTTGTCGATTTACTAAGCCTCTTTTTACTTCTCGATCAATTACTTAGCCATTTGTTTGTTTGAGGCTTCTCTACCAGTTCCACAACTGACTTATTTACTAGTGATGTCTTCTCGATTGATCATTTGAGTTAGAAGAATTTTCATTCTACATTCTTTATTTGATGAGGTCTTCTTTTCCTGATGCATGATCCATTCTGAATCTTTTGTCAGACTTTTATTCTTGACCTATATTTATAACCTTGAATTACAGTAGAAACAAACTTCTATCTGCAAATGTATATGATAATAACTAAGTCATACTCATATACAACAAGTGCTAGTAGTGTTTCATAACATGACAAATATATACATTTGAATATAGTATGCTTGATTTGATCCAATAATCTCCCCCAATTTAGAAAAAGACATTTTTGCAAATTAATGCAAGATATCAAGCCTACTTTTTTTTTTGTAGATTTCATAATAAGCATCATTTTCTTCTTTATTTCTTTTGTTGATTTCTTTAATTGCATTAAGGCATTCTTGCTTGACCATGATTTCTTCAATCAGAATTGAGCCTTTGACATAATCAGCTGCTATTTGTAAAGTTTGAGGAGGATAGTCCATGACAAATTTGTGTCTTACTTTTATAGTTCTTCCACTGTAAGTCTTGATCTCATTTCTGTTAGGCTCTGAGAAGATTCTTCATTTTCCTGCATTCCTCAATTATTCTGATTTTCTTTCTATTTCTTTATTTTCAATCCTTTTATGCTCATCCATTCTTTTTCTTACAATAACCTTGTCAAACTTTTTTTGATATTTCTTGGCCAAGTATATGGAAATGTCCGTCATCTCTAGTTTATTGACCATACACTTTTCATCAAATAAGATAATCACTCTTTTGATTTGATGTGGTTGAAGTTGATCTGTCATAGTAGAACTCCCTTATCTCTCCATCAACATTTGTAACAAAAATTTTGGAGTCTCTGAGTTCAGCCTTCACAATTCTTTTTTCTATAATCTTCTTAATTCTGACTTTCTCATAAACTTATTCAGTTTGAATTGGTTCAATGACAAGTCCTTTGTTTGGTAAACTGAGTTGCTTCTTCCATTTAGGCCATCTCACTAGTGTAGAACTAGTGGATTTCTTGAAACTTGTTTTGGACTCAATGTTGATTGGAACTTTTTATATGGCTTCAGATTTTTGAATTGATCCCTTTTAATTTCCCTCCTTATCTCTCCGTGAGCAGTCACCTTGACATGATGTCTTTTTGGTGATTTGGATTAGTTGGGAATTTGAGCAGTTTCAGAAATTGTGGTAGCCAAATTTGTATCCTGAATTTTGGTAGGAGTACTAACATGACTATCAGCAACTTGCTGATTATGAATTCTCTTTCTTTCATACTTATTTTATCTGCCCTTGTTATAATTTTTTTATCCTTATCATCATCATCTTTTTTCTTGTCATTCTTCTTTCCGTCCTTATCACTCCAGGGTGCAGGCTTGTCATCTTTATTTCCTTGACCCTTGTCCTCATCATCCTTCTTTTTCTTCTTCTTCTTTTTCTTCTTCTTTAGTTCTTCATTTGCAAAGTCTGTGACTTGTTCATTCTTGAACTTTCTCATCTGTTCTAAGATGTTTTTATCCTCTTCTTGCATGACAGGCTCTTTCTAGAGTAAATCCATTAGGCTTATGATTTGACTATTATTCCCTTGATTCAAGTGCTGAGGGATCCTGAAGTGAGATATTCTTTCTGATTTAGCCATGTATATGATCCCATCAGGATTGCATTAGGCTTTAGGAAGAGTATGTGGCAATAGAGGAGCTATCATTTTCTATTTTAGTTTTTCATCTTCCTGAGTCACTATTTCTACAGCTTTGTACAAACTCTCTAGGTTTGTGTAGGAGAGTTGTTTAAAGATATCAATTAAAATTTTGAAGTAGCCATATTCCATCTACACTACAGGCTCTTTGTAGATTCTGCCATTTTCCTCAAACCTTACTCATCTTACTGATATAATTGCATTTTCAAGAATTTTCTTATTATACCAGTAATCGCCTTTGATTTATGCCTTGATGGCTTTCAAGTAGAAACTCTTTATCTATATTTGGCTTTATTGCTTCTTTTTTTAGCATTGTCATCACAGCATTTTGCCTTTCAGTTTTAATCTCCTCCCTCCTTTTCTTCTTCCCCTTAGGGTTGATATCTTGTTTTGCTAGGAAGGAAGAATGAATTGGCTCAGTAAGAGATGACATCTGTACAAAAGGGATTTTGACTTGATCCAGATTTGAATGGATTCAAGTTGAGTAAACACTTGATCAAGAGTTTCATCCTGAATTGTCATAGAAGTGTTGACCTCCTTTTGAAGAGAACTGACATTGGCAACCACTTCCTTTACAGTGTTGGAGAGAGTTAGGTGAGCATCAACCAATTTCTCCACCTTTTCATTTATCCTAGCAGCAATAGAGTTTTGAGACTGTTCATCCTTGGCTTTTAACTGATAATAAAGATCAACTTGAAGAGGAGTCATTTCATGAATCTTGACATATTTTGGTAGCATATCAGCATGCCTGCTCTTATATAGTACCTCTACCATTGAGTTGACCTTTACATTGTATTGTCCCTGCTCATTGTTGCCATGTACCATGTCTATAAAGTCTTGTTCCATCTTCTCCATATTTTACTACATCTCATTGATCTTGATTTTGTAAGATGAGGTTTCACTTTGATATTTAAGCAAGTCAGAATATTTTTAACCTTGTCATAAATGGTTTAAATTCTTGTTTCCATTTTATCCCTGTTATCTCCAAGTTCATCTTGAAGGCCTCTTGCAAGATAGTGATTTGATTGCAATTGCACCTTAGCAGCTTCATGGACGGCATCATAAATTCTAGAGGGAGTAAAATTTTTGGACCATGATCCCAAACTTGTCAACTATTTCTCCTTCATGCTCATAGTCTAGTTGACATCTAACCAGACATCTATATTTTTCACTTCTTCTTCTTTAGCAATTTCAGCATTTTTGTCCTTAATCTCCTACTGATCTTTAGCATATTCTAGTAGAATAGCAATATAATCTTTGGTAAGAAGATTAGAAGTGAAGATTTGTTGAGCACATTGGTAGAACCCATCAAATTGATCACCATATAAATCTTTTAATTGATCTTCAGAAAGAATGTCATCAGTTGGTGGTCCTGAATCTCTGTCATGTTGCACAAGTTTCATCCATTGGGAAATAATGTCAGAGCTAGCAGCACCACTTATAACAATGGCTCCCTTAGTTTCTATCTCCTCATCCAATTTCTCAGATGAGTCATTAATAGACCCTGGATGGACATGTGAATTCTCCCTTGGAGACAGTCTTTGAATGACTAGAGATTGTCCAAGATATGTCATTTGCATGGAATACAGGTCTCCTAGATTCCTCAATATCTGTGAAGAGATATTCTCCAATGGCCCATGAATGAGACCAATGGGTGATGTTGTAACCTCTACAGAGACTGAAGTAAAAACTCCTGGAACCTCTGTGGTCATGATGGTGTCATTAAGATATGCCTCAACATGCATTCCCTCACTATCTAGATGTGTGTCCTGAGTGGTGAGCAAGGTGTCATGCACCAAGTCACTTGAGTTTGGCTCATCAGGATAAATCAATTCCTAATGATCAAAGACCTCTTATGCGAAACTTTTCCCAATTGGTTAAGAAGAAATATTAGGCATGTAAGAAGTGTGTTGAGTAGAATTATGTGTTGGCAACTCCTCATTAGAAGATGGGGAAGTTTCAAGATAATTTTCTAAGTGTACATGTGTTTCCTTTTCAACTATACCATTATCATCAACTGGAGTGAATTCTTGTGATGGTGCACCTAGTAGCAAGTTTAATCCCTCTGTAACCTCTACATCCTATTGGGAGAATGTAGAGTGGTCTGTTGTGTCTCCTTTCTTTTTCTTTCTTCTCGTTAAGGATACCAGTAGTGACTCAGGTTGATTTTCATCATCTTCTACAACTACTTCTAATTTCTTTGCAGCTGGTTTCCTTTTTCTCTTCTTTTCAACCACACCCTATTGGGATGATGTGGAGGTTGGCTCACTAACATCTAGAGGAATTGAAGAATTGGTTTCCGCTGGGTTAATGTTCTCTGGGTTAGGTGCATTTGGTACTTCTACGTCTTTGGGACCCTCTACTGTATGAAAATAACCATATGTAGGTTACCATAGATGGTACACTTCAAATACACTCATCATATGAGGTGTGATTTGAAGAGGCACATTTATATTGCTTCGTCTGTCCAATGTAGCAAAAATGATTTTTGACTTGGACTTACAGTAGCCAATTTTATTTCAACTCATTCCAGGTAAATTAATCAAAGTAGCATTTTTTNTGTGATTTGAAGAGGCACATTTATATTGCTTCGTCTGTCCAATGTAGCAAAAATGATTTTTGACATGGACTTACAGTAGCCAATTTTATTTCAACTCATTCCAGGTAAATTAATCAAAGTAGCATTTTTTAAATTGAGAATTGATTGAATAAAACGAGGAAAGAAGATTTCATTACCTCTCTTAGGGATCATGGTTATGAGTTCCCCAAGAATGAGCCTCCCTACATTGAGCTTCTTGTTGTAGGCCAATGAGTAGGCAAGCTTTAAGGCAATGGAGCTTATCTGATCAAATCCTGTCTTCTTGCAGGTGAAGACTCTGAGTAATGTGTCAAACAAGAATGACCATTCCTTTCTCACAAACTTTTTATTGAGCTTTCCAAGCTTGATCTCATCACTGTATCTGATAAAATCCATGAAGTCCACTAACTCTGCATCAGTTGACTCCTTGTCATATTTTTCAGTTGGGAGTGACAAGCTTGAATTCAAATCATCCTCAGTGAAACTTATAATGACCTCTTGATTTTTACAGGTCACTTGAATCCTGGAGTTCCCATCCTCTAAAGAAATCTTTATCCAGTTGGCAGAGTTCCAGAACTGTTCTATTATATCTAGATACAGTGTTGGGTTTGTTAGCAGTGCATCCTTTAAATATGATTCATTAAGAAATCTTGTGAAGCATTTGTACTACATCTTTGCTTCTGCATCCCTTGCAATGGCTAGAAAGTTTGTTTTAGGAATGATGTATGTTTCAGCAGTTGGAGCATAGCTTGATGATGCCATTTGAATAGTGTATAGAAAAGAGAAGAGAAGAAACTAAATAGCTTTGAGGGATGAAGAATATTCAAATGAGTTTATAGAGAGCAAAAAGTTCTTTGAGTTTGCCAAATAAGCATAGAAATGAAGTGTAGATCTATTTTTCTATTTATATGTATAGACTTCTCGACCTAGAATTGTAATCGATTTGGGTGATCGAGAACTCAAGAATTGAATAAAGATACTTTAGTAGAGAACTGACACATGTTTTGTCGAGAACTCACATATGTATAGTCAAGAACTGTTTCAATCGAGAACTCAAGTTTATTACTCAATCGAGAACTCTGTTATAAATAACCATTTGAGAACTCAAACTAGTTTGTCGAGAACTCACTAAAGTAAGTGATTCGAGAACTCATTAATTTTACCAATTGAGTAGTGTGAAAAGGATGACAATTATATCGCAAACTCTAACTTTTGAATTTATTCTATTTTCACTTGGAAAATAAAATAAAAAAAATCTTCAAAAACAATTTTTAGATTAGAGTTAAATTGATTTAATTTAGTCCAAATTAAAAATGTCTTTGTTCAATATTCCTGTTCCACAGAATATTACACTTGTTATTTAAGGATTCACAAGCATAAAGCTCTTTTACAGGTTTTACTTAGAACCAAACTGAAATAGTTGCAAGCTACCATAAAAATTTTATTTTTCAAAAACGATGTACAACAATATGACTAACATATTTATAGATATAAGCTAGTTTACTTCACTTAGATAAATTATTCATGTTTGTGAAGTAATTGTTGTAAAAGTTATTGAATATATTTCACCTTGCCACTTAGACCGAAGAATTTAGCATTCTAATTTCACTAATCAACCCATTGAAGGTGGCTTCATTTAGTAGTTTAGTAAATATATCAACTAATTATTTTTGTGTAGGAACATAGAATAACTCTATTACTCAATTTTCTTTATGTTCCCTTATGAAATAGTACCTTACATCAATGTGCTTTGTCTTAGAATGATTCACTGGGTTTGCAACAATGGATATGGCACTAGTACTGTTACACATTATAGGAATCCTTTCCAACACTAGTCCATAATCTCTCAATTGATTTCTTATCCAAACCACTTGAGCACAACAACTGTGACGCCCCCAGATCCGGGGTCGGAGACCTGGGCCGTCACGTTCCCTTTTTCCTGATATTAACACATTTAACTTAATCCTTAATGCTAATCCTTCACCTGCAGTGACCCCACAGTTTAAATACACACCCTACTGATTATAGTCTCAGAACGAATACATATATATTACATAAATCCATCAGAATAAATATTACAATCCCAAAAGTAAGTTCCTTGACCTATGAAAGCAATATGGTTTCTACTTGAAATAGTACTGAATGCTAATGCATGTTCTTGTTAATTAGCTTACATAGATCATACTTATAGATAAGGCGTACCATCAACAACTGTACCCCTATCCTACTTCTAATCCCTACCTGGGGTAGGTTGGCGAAGAACCTACGGAATGCGCGGGCATTTCCCACGCGTCCCCTGGCTGTGCGTCGCAATCGCGGCATCCTGCCGTCCTGTTGTGTTGTGATATATAAAGAAAGCAAGGGTGAGCAATATAGCTCAGCAAGAACATATATAACTGTAAACATGCTGTAAATCTCTAAGCTTTCTCCTTTATCAAATACGTTCTGAAAACATGCTGTAAGTTATTTGTAAAATCATTATGAATAAACATCTGAAGTTTAAAAATAACTTTCGTCAAAACATGATAGGTAAACTGAATCTTTCAGGATATTTGACCACTAACAACACCATAGGTAACTCAGCTCCTAGGCTTTCATTACGGTGCGTAGCACAATTCCAATTGGAAGAAGGGACTGTAATTGGAGCATCAACACGCCCGCTACCACACATCCACGATGATCAGTCTTAGCACGTGGCAGCCTTCATCAGCAACCTATGGAAGCCTTCCGTTTCTCTACATGTAGAAGGGGGAGCCCCGGTACTCGCTACCATTAATGGGTAATCACCATTGACCTCATACGGGCTAAAGTGCTGGACCGTGCGTCACTTGGCCTCTTACGCTAACTCCAAGTCCACTGAATCAATCTATAAATATGGAACTGGAAATTAATCCAAGCTCCCCAAGTATATGATACTTGTTAATAGACTTGTCTATCTAACCTGAAACCAGAAGTTAATCCTAGTTCCCCAAGTATAACGTACTTGTTGATAGACTCTCATAACTATGAGCATGTATTGTCAGATTAAGTGAGGCAGTCGCCTTACCACACAGGTAAGTTAACCTTCATCATATAATCTCCTTTCTCAAGGACTGAATTCATTTTGAAAACCATGACTCGGGAGTTTTTTCGGAAAACCTCTCTGCTTTTGATAAGTTAAAAATACTTGTTACTGGGGCCATTGGTTCCAAAACTTGATTGCTTTCGAGAAGTAAATAGTTATTCACTTCCTAGACCGAGTTCCCTATTTTTGATAAGTCTGAACGTAGTTTATTCTTATTAAAAGAATAAAAAAAATTAAATTAAATATTAGGGAGCTCTCGTTATTTTTAAATCATTTTCTGGAGGTCGGAAAATATTTAAAATAATTATGNTCATTACGGTGCGTAGCACAATTCCAATTGGAAGAAGGGACTGTAATTGGAGCATCAACACGCCCGCTACCACACATCCACGATGATCAGTCTTAGCACGTGGCAGCCTTCATCAGCAACCTATGGAAGCCTTCCGTTTCTCTACATGTAGAAGGGGGAGCCCCGGTACTCGCTACCATTAATGGGTAATCACCATTGACCTCATACGGGCTAAAGTGCTGGACCGTGCGTCACTTGGCCTCTTACGCTAACTCCAAGTCCACTGAATCAATCTATAAATATGGAACTGGAAATTAATCCAAGCTCCCCAAGTATATGATACTTGTTAATAGACTTGTCTATCTAACCTGAAACCAGAAGTTAATCCTAGTTCCCCAAGTATAACGTACTTGTTGATAGACTCTCATAACTATGAGCATGTATTGTCAGATTAAGTGAGGCAGTCGCCTTACCACACAGGTAAGTTAACCTTCATCATATAATCTCCTTTCTCAAGGACTGAATTCATTTTGAAAACCATGACTCGGGAGTTTTTTCGGAAAACCTCTCTGCTTTTGATAAGTTAAAAATACTTGTTACTCGGGCCATTGGTTCCAAAACTTGATTGCTTTCGAGAAGTAAATAGTTATTCACTTCCTAGACCGAGTTCCCTATTTTTGATAAGTCTGAACGTAGTTTATTCTTATTAAAAGAATAAAAAAATTAAATTAAATATTAGGGAGCTCTCGTTATTTTTAAATCATTTTCTGGAGGTTGGAAAATATTTAAAATAATTATCGAAAGCTTCGAATAATTATTAAAGACCTAAAATAATTCGTAAATGAATTTTAAATAATTAATAAATCCTTTATATATATATATGAATATTCAAAATAATATTCCTAAATGAAATAAATATTAAAATAATATTTATTATCTCCATTTAATTCTTCTCATTAAAGAATTACAAAATATAACTATTTAAAATATTTTTCAACGTTCTTTCGAAAATATCTGTCTCCGGCTTCTCCCGGATTGCGACAGTCTTTCTTCAAAACCTTCCGACTCCCGGTCCACTTTTGAAACACAAGCTAGCTCTATGCTTAGAGTTTTTCCTTCACTGGCTTATACCTATAGAACTATATAGTATATAACCGAAGCATTTACGAAAGCTTTAACAATACATAAAACAATTCGTACTTTTCAATATACAGTTATATCACAACAACAACAGCCTTTCGACAAAACAATAGTGCGTTAAGTATAAGTTTTGGAAAATTGCCTGAGGTCCTGGGGTTCGTCGAGGTGCGGGGGCTTGACAGAGGATCTATATAATCAAATAGAACGTTTCGTTAGCTATTGGTTATCTTAACCACCACCGTTACGCACGCACGAACCATAAGCTTGACATAAGTTAGACCTCTCATTCTAGTATCACTTTACTTTAAGGACATATGTTAATCACTTGAGTAAATTANCTTCATCATATAATCTCCTTTCTCAAGGACTGAATTCATTTTGAAAACCATGACTCGGGAGTTTTTTCGGAAAACCTCTCTGCTTTTGATAAGTTAAAAATACTTGTTACTCGGGCCATTGGTTCCAAAACTTGATTGCTTTCGAGAAGTAAATAGTTATTCACTTCCTAGACCGAGTTCCCTATTTTTGATAAGTCTGAACGTAGTTTATTCTTATTAAAAGAATAAAAAAATTAAATTAAATATTAGGGAGCTCTCGTTATTTTTAAATCATTTTCTGGAGGTTGGAAAATATTTAAAATAATTATCGAAAGCTTCGAATAATTATTAAAGACCTAAAATAATTCGTAAATGAATTTTAAATAATTAATAAATCCTTTATATATATATATGAATATTCAAAATAATATTCCTAAATGAAATAAATATTAAAATAATATTTATTATCTCCATTTAATTCTTCTCATTAAAGAATTACAAAATATAACTATTTAAAATATTTTTCAACGTTCTTTCGAAAATATCTGTCTCCGGCTTCTCCCGGATTGCGACAGTCTTTCTTCAAAACCTTCCGACTCCCGGTCCACTTTTGAAACACAAGCTAGCTCTATGCTTAGAGTTTTTCCTTCACTGGCTTATACCTATAGAACTATATAGTATATAACCGAAGCATTTACGAAAGCTTTAACAATACATAAAACAATTCGTACTTTTCAATATACAGTTATATCACAACAACAACAGCCTTTCGACAAAACAATAGTGCGTTAAGTATAAGTTTTGGAAAATTGCCTGAGGTCCTGGGGTTCGTCGAGGTGCGGGGGCTTGACAGAGGATCTATATAATCAAATAGAACGTTTCGTTAGCTATTGGTTATCTTAACCACCACCGTTACGCACGCACGAACCATAAGCTTGACATAAGTTAGACCTCTCGTTCTAGTATCACTTTACTTTAAGGACATATGTTAATCACTTGAGTAAATTAATGGGTCAATGACATCTCCCTACTTGTCACCTTACATAGACACTTAAGTTTCCTTAATCACTCATCTCCTTCAAGGTTTGTCATTGAACCTGTCCGGCTTCAACAATTTTATAAAATTGAAATTTTCTCCTTTGATCATGAAATTTTGTGGAGGCCTTTCCAACTGTCTAAACTATGCTCCCTTAAAAGTTCATGATTTTTGGTGACATTTAAGTAGTCCATTTTTATTAACAAAAAGGGCTTCCTGAAACAGTTTGGTTGGTTTAGTTGTCTTTACTAAAATCGACTTATCTCCTAAACCGTATATCAGAATAACATGATTCAAGTGTCAAAACGATATATGAGTCAAGTACTATCCAATTACTGTCAGAGGTGTTAGGTTCCAGAAGCTTGACAATTCGGTTTTCACAGTTTTAAAGGAGTGCTCACAAAAAATGGGTNATATATGAGTCAAGTACTATCCAATTACTGTCAGAGGTGTTAGGTTCCAGAAGCTTGACAATTCAGTTTTCACAGTTTTAAAGGAGTGCTCACAAAAAATGGGTATTACGACGGCTATAAACGTAACATTTTCCGGATTCAACCAACGTGAATCCATTCACAACCAACACTCAACTCACTTATACCATCATGGTCACAATATTAAGCTACTCATTTCACAATCATATGCTAACATCAATCCAAGAACTCAACCAAAACTCAACATCTTACTAACATCATTTCATCTTTACCATTCTAGCTCAAGAATCCATCTACCAACACTTTTATGGCATACTACTCACACAAAACACAAGGGCTTAAGGGTGTTCATACCTTCTTGGAGTTCAAAAAATACATAGGTAGAGCTTGGAGTCCTTAAGAGTGCTTGATCTATCCTTAGAAACCAAGAAACATCAAGGACAAAGTTTTAGATTTTCTATGTTTCACTATTCATACTATTCATGCTCATCTTGGATTAATTATTTGAAAATGAAAGACATGGAGGATGAACTTGAGATTTGAACCATACCTTATCTATGAAATATAGAAGCTTGGGAATTAATCTTGTGATTTATGAAGCAAGGGAGGTAGGAGCTTGAAATTTTTTTTTCTTCTCTTTTATGGAAAAGCCGAATGATGCTTGGTGAGGGAGAAGAAGAGAGATACTTGCTTGACCACTTGATTTGTGTTTTATTTTGTGAGATAAAATCTTTAAAAAGGCTAATTATGGCTTGGTTGAATTTGTTCAAAGGCGATAAAGTAGATTTATGGCTTCTTTTTCCTAATTTTGGGAACTATGTTCCTTGATCTTGGTTACTCATTTAGTTACTTGCCCTAGTTCATCCACTTGGTTCCACCAATGCAAGTACTTTCTTGCATGGCTTGCATGGCTCCCTTGGTAGTGCACTTCACTTTCCATTCTTTAATTATACTTAATCCCTCATTTAGCAAAGAAGGATTAGGGTTAACACTTCTCATTTCTATCTTTGTAAGGTGAACATTCACTAGTCACAATACCTTAGCATGTCTAGGATATAATTTCTTTGAATTATAATGCCCTAGGTCATAACTTAATCCTCCATCTCTTGATATCTCGTAAATTACGAAACAATTAGTAAACGACAAAATCTTCGGATTCTAACGACCTTTACATTCACTTATTTACTTAGTACTATCGCAATATAACTTCGGATTTATAATCCTCTATCATTTATATAGTGTGAGCTAACATGATTTTCGTAAAACTTCAAAGTTACTATTCATTCATAGTTCGGAGTTTACAAAAAAATTCGGGTTCTTACAACTTCTTCCAGCAACTATGTATTCAGCTTCAGCTGTGGAGGTTGACACTGATTGTTGCTTTTTGTTATACCGTGAAACCAACCTTTGTCCAAGAAATTGGCAGCTTCCTGAGGTACTTTTTCTATCAACTCTACACCCAGTAAAATTAGCATCAGAATATTTAACTAGGTTAAATCCTGTTTCTTTTAGGTACTACAGTCCCATCTGTGTTGTTCCTTTTAGATATCTCAAAATTCTCTTGACCACAATGAGATGAGATTCCTTTGGATTTGCTTGAAACCTTGCACACACACATGTAGAGAACATGATGTATGGTCTACTAGCTATTAGATAAAGCAAAGATCCAATCATTCTTCTGTAGGTCTTCATGTCTACACTCTTGCCTTTATTGTCTTCATCAAGCTTTATAGCTGTAGACATTGAAGTTTTGGCTGGTGAGCATACTTATATATCAAAACTTTTGAGTAATTCATTTATGTACTTGGCTTGACTTATGAAGGTGCCATATGTCTTTTGACTTATTTGGATACCAAGAAAATAATTTAGCTATCCCATCATGCTCATTTCTTATTAACTTTGCATGAGCTTTGGAAATCTTTGACACATCTTTTCATTTATAGAACCAAAAATATATAATCCACATATATTTGGATGTTGGTGAGATTACGAAGCTGTATGAATAGTAATTGTGATAACTCAACATTAGAACATGACAAGTAAATAATACTACGCCTACACAGAAATCTGAAAGAAATGAAGATAAGGCAAATATAGTGAATTAAGACATTAGAAGAAGTTTTGAAGTCTATTACAGATAACTGAAAAAAGTTCATTTATATGTTCAAGCCTCAATGAAGAATAATGTGTAAAGACTTTCAGGGTTTTAGAAATGTTGAAGATTCAGTATAAAAGTGCCACTAGAAGATTTCAGTGTATTCGCATTGATTGAAGATAGACAATGTTCGAAGCATAGGAATCTAGAAGAATTGAAGACAGGATAAAGGCAAAGATTAAAAAAGGCAACTACAGTCTTAAAGTTATACTCACTGAAAGAAGTTCATTCATATGTTCAAGCGTCAATGAAGAACAGAGAATGAAGTATTCAAGATTGTGGTAGTAATGGAAACATTTTCTAAGTATTAGAAAAGGTTCCAGTGAAAGTACTATGTTTATTGATAGTCAGTGTTCGAAACAATGAAGTTCCTGCAAACTTAACTATGTACGTAAGGCAATAATACGAAGACCTACACTAAGGTTAGTCGTTTGTGAACCAGACCATTTGCACTAGGCGTCAACGGTTTGTGAAGGAAATCTGAGTATTATCTACAGAAGAATTGTTAAGTTGAAGAACGTACTTAGAAAGAACATTTATTTATTAAGGTACAAAAAGTGATTTGTAGAGACTACAGCCAAACAGCTCAAGGGGTGCAGGGTGTAAAGTGTCACAACTTTGGTATGAAAAGTTAAAGNTATCTACAGAAGAATTGTTAAGTTGAAGAACGTACTTAGAAAGAACATTTATTTATTAAGGTACGAAAAGTGATTTGTAGAGACTACAGCCAAACAGCTCAAGGGGTGCAGGGTGTAAAGTGTCACAACTTTGGTATGAAAAGTTAAAATTTCTAAACTACAGTCGAAGAATGGAAATAGCTCAACAGCCAAACTGCAAGTGACCAAACCGCAAGTGACCAAACGCAAGAGGTATAAAAGGTTGGTAATCAAATGGTAATTTGACCAAGTCAAATTAAAACATCGACACAACTCTTGAATATATTGATTATAATTTTAAGGCATATACTATGCAAAGTGAATTCGACACGTTGCTTTTAAATATGCCAAAAAGAATCTAAGTGATGTATATGGTGGAAGAAATCGACACATGCTATACAAGACTAATGAATTCGACACATAGGCCATACATGGAAGAAAAAGTCGACACTTAGACTTCTTGCTTCAAAAGAATTATTCTAAGGCATGTATAAGGGGATTTAATTTGACACATAGATTACACAGGGTAACATAAATCGACACTTAGCCCTTCATCCAATCAAATTACAGCAATCTACTTTATTGACTTAAAGACTACACAAATAAGAAGATGTGAGCCACTCATTCAAGGGTCGTCTTCTTCAACAAAAAAATGTAGAGAGCTACTGCCATGGCTGGAGCAAGAAGATACAATTTATACACACCCATACCTTGCTCCTGGTCATATATTAAGACCCAATTTTTTAATAAAAAATGCTCAGGACTCTAGATATCACTCCCTACAGACTCAGTTTTTCCTTGTACTAATTTAGATATATTTGTATAGGAACTGGGCCTTATATTTTTGTGTTAGTAGCGAAGAACTCATTTTATTCTTCGGGAACCAGTTGTATTTTTAACTCGGTGTAACACCCCTCTAGGTTTCTATATGAAAGATATATTCCCCGAAATTTATCTTCATAACTTACTTGCTAATTTTCTAGATCTTAATTGCTTATTCATAAAAATAGAAAATTAGTAAGTCAGCCTCCTAAACACTCAAGGACTCGAACCACTAACCGAAATTTAAATTATTTATCCGCAAAAGATTCGAAAGAATTTTTTAATTCAGTGAGTATCGTATTCAACCTCCCTTCTACGATACTTCTGGGACCTAACAATTGGTATCAAAGCTTGCTGATTGTTATACAAATCAAGATCCGTAACTCATTGAAATTCACCGTGCTGAAGTTGTTTGTACCCACAAGGAGGCCTTGTTAAATAAGTTTACTTATAAACTTTTAATAAGTTTATTTTATAAAATTTTATAAAATTTTATTTATAAATTTATATTTTAAATATTAATTAGTTTATTTTATAAATTTTATATTGTATTTATTTTATAAACTTTTATAAACTTTTACAACTTTATATTATAAATTTTTATTATTTTATTTTATAAATTTTAAATTGAATTTATTTTATTAACTTTTATAAATTTATTTTATAATGTTTTATATGTTTATTTTTACAATCTTATTTAAAGTTATAAAAACAAAACCAGGTCCTTGGTAATTAAGTTGGCCAATAAGCCTATGCAGTCGACACATATTGTATAAGGTGAAAAAGGTTCCATGTCACTTTACTTATCGACACATAGAGTACACCAGTTGACACTTTCTTATCTCAAGAAAATTTTGGCTAAGTAACCAAGTACATCAAATGTCGACACATTCAGATTTGGTTAAAGTGCTATTTGGTACTCCAAGTTTTGTACCCCTTAATTTTTATTTTAGATTTATTTATTTTTCCAGAAAATTTAAAATTTTTGAAAAATAAAATTTTTCTTAAAATATTAATTTACGGTTTTTAAATTTTTAAGAAATTACAAATATTCTTGAAAATTAATTATTTGTAAATTTTTATTTTTGATTAATTTATTTTATCAGAAAATTAAAAATTCTGTAAATTTAAATTTTTCGTAAATATTAATTCGAGGGTGCTTAAGAAGTAGTAGTTGAAGATTTTTCCAAGTATTGAAGACAAATAAAATTGACTGAAGAAAATTCAATGAGGTTAATTCTGGAACAGGTTGAAGAAGATGTGGTATTAATTTCCTCAGAGGTTTACTCCATAGGATCCCACTAATATTTTGGAAGCTGGAAAAGAAGAGATTAATTTGAGTACAGTTTTTGGTTGATTCGAGTTGGATTTTTGGATGAAAAATCTTAGGGGTTAAAGTAGTGAAGGAGAACAGACTGGACTACCTGACTTCTCAGTACAAGACTTAAAGATTATTCTACATGGAGATTATATGAAGTTCGTGCTGACACTGCAGATCATCTGGAACACAGGATTACAACCAATAGGGATTTAAAGATACAACCACATTGTTTGTAGAAGAACTATATGTGTTGAATGCCTATGAACTAGAACAAGATTTGAAGAAGATAATATTTAGTAAAGCAGGTTGTTAGCATATCCACTGTATTAGAGATCCAGGACCCAAATTTTATTGAATTCAAGGTTTAGAACCTCTGAACAGAAACGAATTAATCGAAGAAGCTGAATTGAAGATGTTGTAGCTTGAGGTACTAATCAAGGCGTTGTATGTGAATTTGACATTTTGGAGTTTGACACTTTGGAATATCTTGAGAACTAGACTGCAAGTCAAGCCTGCAGGGTAAATGGAAGTTCAGTGACATCAGATTCAGACGGAATCCCAATTCTAAATCTAAGGTCCTTACCTATATATTCCATGGAGGAGATTTTCAATATCAGTTCAAGAGGCGGTTACAAAACAGGGATGGTTGGAAATCAAAGACAAGATCAGGGTTGTGCTACACAGTTCAAGAAGCCTGAACAAAAAAATGATGACAGACACTGTGTTGGGTTGTAACATGAATCTCAAGCATTAGTGATGATACAGTAAGGGAAAGTATTGGTTGATGAAGTTAAATGCAAGTTTGATTCTATCAGTGACAGTGATGAACCAAATGGATATCTGGCATTAATGACCAACACCGGAGATGAATCATGAAGCACTTCACAAGTACACATTCTAGCTATATACTTTTATCTAATTCAGAACTGTATGGTTATTATGTTTCGAAATGTATTATATTCATTCCAGCATGTTATCATCTTAGGACTTAAATGTTTAATTGATTGTTAAGAATGAGATTTGCATGCTAGGATCCATGAGTTTAATTAGTATNGTCAGCATGTTAGCATCTTAGGACTTAAATGCTTAATTGATTGCTAAGAATAAGATTGCATGCTAGGATTCATGAGTTTAAATAAGTGCATTTCATACTTGATTTTATATGTAGTAAAATCAATATCTAGAATTAGATAGGGTGTTCTAGACGGTTAGGTGTATCCCTAAACAGTTGTTGGAACTTGATTTAAATCTTGTGTGATTTAATAACTCTGCTAATGTTGTGAAAATTGCTAATAGACAAACACATCACAGATCAGATATTTTATATTTTTTCTTACTTGAAATTGTTTATGTACTTATTTTCAAATGATTTGCTTTTACTCACATAGTTGCACTTAAGAGTCATATCATCACATGTATTGTTTGTTAATGAGTAGAATACTAAAAGATGGTAGAATTATCTAAGTAATCAGTAAGATTTGTAGATTCAAGGATTAATCTAAAACTAACTTAGGTAATTAGAGATAGTTAAAAATGTTAGACAACAACATAAATGGATTATACAAAATTAGTAATTAATTTGATAGTTCTTCTATTCTATGTGATTTTAAGAAAATTATTGAATATCTGTAAATTTGTTTTACATCTGTTACACTTGTGTAGAATGATTAAAGTAGATAGTACAAAATTTTCTAATATGCATTTTGAAGCTGTTGTTACTACTGTTGAAAGTAATATCTCTAACCCATCTGGACTCAATTGAAGTTGAGTACCAAGAACCTTAATCATTTGTGATTGCAGAGTATGTGATAAAAGACAAAAGTTATGTGATTTCCTGACATTTATTATTCGAGGCATATGATTAAGATTGGAGCTCTAACATCACAGTTGGTTGAGAAAACATATCCAATGGTAACCTTTAGAGATGACAGCAAAGGATGTACAAGGGATTTGGCTATAATGATTTTTGGAATCGTCATCAATAGAAACATCTTTCTTGTGGAAAGACTTAAGCATTATCTACAGGGCACTAGGAAATTCTTTGTCAAGAGTTTCTGGAAAAGCATTGAAAAGGAAAAGTGTTTGATTTCAAGCAAGAAAGTTGGAAGCTCACTTAACTGGGAGTGAGAAAATTTGTTCGTAGCTGACATGGATTCAATACGCAAAGGTGAAGTGAGTTTCTTCGTAAAGCTTCATTGATAAAGAGTTAACTATGACTTAAGAAGCTTTCACACTTGGTGAACAAGACAAAGGATTCTTTGATAAAGAAGAAATTGGTGAGATGAATTCTTTATTTGGAATTCTATCCAGAAGGACATTTTGATGCATGTCATATAAGGAATTAATAAAAATATCACACTGAAGAAAATTATGTCATGGAAGAAATATGCTAAGTGGTGGTTGATGACAACCCTAATTACAACTTGGTGATTTTCGTGCATTCAACAGATAATGTATCACACATGGTGATTGATCACATCAGGTAGATAAAATTGGAAGCAAAGTAAGCTGTGAGAATCTTGAAGTCAGATAATGGAAATGAATTTCGCGAATGAAGTTCTAAATGAAGTCTGCACTTATAAAGGTACTTTGAAGCTGAAGCAATTAACACATCATGCTCCTTTAATCGAAAAAGATCGTGAAAAGACATTGAATGAGTTAATGGCCAACCATAAGCAAACACTGAAACTCTTTCGTGTGTTTGGAAGAAATTAATATTTATTGAAAATTTAGATGAACATCTTGGCAAGTTTGAAGTTAAGGCTCATGGAACAATTTCCTGGGCTACTCATTGAAGTCGAAAGCTTATGAGGCGTATGTGATTGAAAACTAGAAGGTGACTGAAAGTCTGAATATATCGTCCAACTACACCAAGCTTCCAAGCATTCAAATGAAAGAATATTATGAATCTTTGAAGTTTGACATCCCGTCAGAGTTAAATTCAGATACTAATGTTGAAACTGAGATTGCTGAAGGAATCAATGATAATGATGATTCAAATCCTATTAACGGAAATGGTAGTGAATCTACTCAACTCGTGAACTTTAACAGAATCTACTTAATAAGGTGAAGGATCTTCAACACATCTTAGCAGCAACTCAGGGGGAGTAAATAAAAAAAGGATCTACTAGTCGGTCTCAACACAATGAAGATCAAATGAATACATCACGAACATATCTTCCAAGACAAAAGGTTTGAAGTCAAAGTCATTCCTGGAGTCTAGTTCTTGGTGATTCGTATTTTAAAGTAAAGGTTATAAGTGGTATGCAAAGTAAATGGTTATTCCTTGGGAAAGAACAATTGTTAACAGTTGGTAGCCCAA
Source organism: Oenanthe javanica (assembly GCA_008931105.1). Taxonomy (NCBI): domain Eukaryota; kingdom Viridiplantae; phylum Streptophyta; class Magnoliopsida; order Apiales; family Apiaceae; genus Oenanthe; species Oenanthe javanica. The sequence goes on along the minus strand of QRFB01001754.1, from coordinate 2,812 downwards.
AGAAGAGTGAAGATGCACTGATTGATCCAGATTAGGTGATTGCAAATGCAAGATGATCATAATTAGTTTAAAAGGCAGAATCAACTGAAGCTAGAACCCAGACCACAAGACAAGACAATATTTCAAATTGTAAGGGTTTTAGAAACTGGATGATTATTGGCATTGTAACGAGGGACAAAGCCAAACCGGTTGCTATAGGTTACAATCAAGTATAAGGTATTGATGATGATGGAAACAGAATCTTTAAGACTTTCAAGATCTAACTACAAGTACTCGAGACGAGACTTGATCCTATTAGGGCTGAACAAGTTATTGACCTAATAGAAGGATATTTTTAGCACCTGTTGAGCATTCAAGCATGAATATCTATCAGATGAATTTGAACAAGTGCACTCTTGAATGGTGAGTTAGAAGTTGAAGTTGATGTACAACATTTCCTGGACTTTGAAGTTGAAGTTGATGTATAACATTTTCTGGACTTTGAAGTTACAAATACATTGGAATTCATATATCATTCTGTTCCCAAGCTCTCTATGAATGGATATCAGGACTCAAGCAATCGTCAAGGACATGGTACAAGATGAGCATGTTAGAAGAGTTACAATTCTTTTTAGATTATAAGTAGTTCAAAAGAATGACGACAATTAAAGTAAGTCAAGGATCTTTTGAAGATACTCATTTTGGAAGATTCTAGACCTGCAATGAATTCTTTCCACCAAACCAGTAAGTTTAGTCAGTGCAAATTAGGTATATGAACTGAAGTGACAAGCTATAGAAGTATGATCAGCTCATTACTTATTCAAGTGCATAAAGACCATATATTTTATTCTCGATATGTCTATGTGCAAGTTTCCAAGTGGATACTAGAGAATCTTATCTTATAGCTAAGACATGAATTGTTAGAAATCTTAAGGCATCCCCAATTCTTAGAATTTGATACTCTAAAGATACTAGATTTAACCTAATTGGCTATATAGATATAGATGATGCAGGTTGTAAGAAAGACATGAAAGTAATTCCTAGAAGTTGTCAATTTCGTGAAAGAAGTTGGTTTCTTGTTGAAATGAGAAGAAGCACTCAATACACAGTTACAGCAAAGGCGAAAATTAAAGCAGCTAGTGAATGTGATGTTATGATATTCTGGACAAGAAAACTACTTCAAATCCAACAACACTGCTGGATACTCTCTACACCATGAGTTGAATAAGCACATGGACGCCAGGTATCATTTCTTTCGAGAGTTGTCCTTAGATGAATAACTTGCAGATTTTGCTAAAAAACTTGATAAATTCATTTTATCTAAGTTGGTTACTAAACTTAGGATATTATTAATGTGCATATGTAAAACATAATGTAACGTAATATATTATAGTGGTATCGGTAACCCAACTAAGAAAGAAAGACAATCAAATAATACTAATAATGCATTACAAGAATCCAAAAGGACATGTAACAAGAATCATACATACATCATTGCAAAGCATTCAAGATGAAAGGCTTACTCAACATCAGCGAGAGAAGTTCATTAATATGTTCAGGCCTCAGCAACAAATAAGAGTTCAGAAGATTACATATTAAAGATAGTGTAATGATTTGAGTATAAATGTCAAAGGGTTTCAGTGAACAGAAGCAATGTAAAAGTCAAAGATTAATCAACTGAAACAGAATAGAAGTCAAGGAAACTCAATTCAGTGTTAGTCATTTGTGAACCAAACCAGTGCACTAAGCATCAACACAACAAGAAAAGAATTGTCTTGTTTAATCAGAAGAAATTCAGTTCATCAAGCCAAAAGAATGGAAATCAAGTGATATATATATCAAGAGCTTCAAGAATTTACCTAAGGTAAATTATGTCACTATGCATTTCCTACACACCTGTCACAATGTGTCAAGCGCAACAAAGAATCCTCAAGGCTCAATGAAATAGTTTTTAAGGGTTCTATGTGCTTTGTGGCACCTACACAGGGGATATAGAGTGTAGGCGCAACAAAACATTTGACTTGGTGTTATGGAGTTTTCCTGGCATAACAAAAGCTTAATTACAAGTTTTGTAGCGCCTATAATTGGAAATAAGAGTATAGGCGCAACAAACCTTGACAAGGCGCAAAGAATCTTCTCTAGTAACTTATGACGCCTCCTCTCTGTCACAAGAGTGCAGGCGCAACGAAACCCTCTTGGTGCAACAAAAGTCATGAAGCGCAATAAAGGGATTTCATGGCACCTACATAGTGCTACTAGAGTATAGGCGCAATAAAGGACTTGTAATGTTGGAAAATCAATTCAATTGATTTCCACAAGTCTACACAAATATATATGGGTTTAATTCAAAAGTATCGGTGTGCATCTTCTTCATCAAACTCAACAAACTTACGGGAGCTCCATCAATAGCCAAGCATTAAACACCCATCTGTTTTTTGTTGTTTTATTGATTGAACCAATAGAAGCTAATCTTTTGATTAGAAGTGTAGCACCTCAGGAATTTAATAATATATATTTATTTCCCCGAATCGTTGTGTTTAATTTACTATCATTTTTATATCTCAAGAACAAAAACACTTAATACATAATTAAAAGAAAATCTACCAACATCATATTTAACCCCCCCTTTCTATGATGATTTAGGACCTAACAATTGGAATCAAAGCTTGTTGATTGAAGTTACAAATCAAGATCCAAAAATAGTTTTACGAAAAAGTGTATTTTTAGATCTAGAAAAATTCATATTAAAATTTCCTTATTTTTTAAAGAAAATTTAATTTCAAATTTTTTAAAGATTTTAAATCCACTAATTTTTAAAAGGCTATCAATCGTC
>QRFB01001753.1:5997-62276 GCA_008931105.1 Oenanthe javanica | reverse complement strand
GGTATAGGTAAAACCCCTAAACTTCTTTGTTTACCATTCATGGTGAATAAAGTTGTTGAGCCATCTTCACAGGCATTTGAGGGAAACTTGGATTTCTTGACATATATTAGAATCCTTGTCAACCTTCCTAGGAATAACAATCCTAGTTCCCTAACGGGATTTCACATCCGCAGAGCAATCTGTTGATGTTGAGAGGCAATCACTAACAGTTTTCCATGACTGAAAATAGTGAGTTAATTCATCTTCACAGGTGATTGAGAGAGATGTTTGTACACGTCTACTCTCCCAGGAATTCAAATTCTGGAATACATGGATCGCTCAAAACTTAAAGGCATATCACCTTCAACGATCCAGTGCATGGATTTGCATATGGGGAGATTGTTGATGCTGAAAGTAGCTGAGCAACAACTCGTAGACTATGATTCAGTTGGTTTACCAATTTGATGAGTCTTTTGAGGATCAGGGTGTTGGGATTTCAGTCACTCCTGGAATGGAGGAGATTCCAATTTCAGAAGGGTTATTCCCCGACGACGAGCCACGTGTGCATGGATTTGCTCATGGTGAGTTGGGTGACGGCCTAACTGAAACCCTGTCTGAGATTCCATCTCAGAACCTAGATCTTTAGTGATCGACAACATGCTACAGTCAACGATCCATAAAATCTTGGTGAGACTAGCATGGATTTACTTGCAGGTATANATTTAATTATTTATATATTTTATAAATAAAGACATTCTTTATTTATATTATATATATTTATTTAAATATTACTTTTACATTAAATATTTCCAAAGGCATGCTTGTCACATGACATTGAAGATAAGATTTAAGTGGACAAGAGTAAAAGGTGAAAAAAGCAAAAAGCAACACCTTTTTAAATAATAAAAAAAGAAACCCAAGTCTTCATCTTAAGTGGGTGTGTGTGCATCCGGAAAAAGAATTGAAGAAAANGTGTAAACACCAACAGAACGTAGTAGAAGTGAGGAAACCATAGACCAAACATTAACCTTGCTACTATGCTTGAATCCTGTTACTGAATTTTCCAGCTCTGAAATGTTGAAGAGATTCTTTTCTGGAAGACAAGCTGAAGAAGAGTCTAGCTGAAGCTTAGTGGGAATGTCCAAACTATTACCTTTGGGTCTATTAATTCATGTTGTTCTCAATCTCAAAGGGGGAGACATTAATTTTTAGGCCTAAGGAGGATTTTATGTTCAATTGGAGGAGAGTTTCTTATTCGATTGGATGTAGATGATACTTTTATTGTTTTAAAGGATATTCTCAACTAAGGGGGAGAATTTGGTGATACAAGAAACGAGATCTCTTGGTGATACAAGAAATGAGATCTGTCAATCCTATCTTGTGGAGGTTACTTAGAGGATATCTAAAGACACAAGGGTAGATTGGAGCTTGCATGAACTAAGGGGGAGAATTAGATAAAATTGAAAACTTAGTAATGCAATGGAGAAATTACTAAGGGGGAGTTTCTTAGTAATTGGTTGGAGCCTAATCCCTAAAGGTGTTGTAGATTTAACTAATTTTTCGTCTGAAGTGGAGAAGTTACATTTTGTCAATTGGGAAGAAGTTACTTGTCGTACTAAGGGGGACAAGTTGTGGAGAATCTTAACATCTTGGTTTGCAATGCTATATCTTATTCTGAAAAGATATCTAAGGGATTTTGCTCTATTTGTTTGAAGATCTGTCCTTGGAACATTCTTAGGAGAGGTTCGGCAGAAGAATTCTTTCTAGCACGATCAATGAATGAAAATGAAGATTTCTTTGAAGAGTATCAACTCAGGGGGAGTTTTTGCTAAGTAGAAGTTTTCTGGGTAAAGAAGAATGTGAAGGAGATTTTCAAGGGGCATCTGAGAAGTGTCCAAGTGTGTTCTATTTCTTGTTTCAGTGATAGATGAAGTCAGTGGAGTAGTGCAGGGAAGAAAGAAAAATATGTTTCCTGGAAATAGAACATCCTGAAGAAAAAGAGGAAGTGACTTTCATTCCAAGAGAGAACAACCTTAAGGGGAGAATGAGTTGACCTCTTATGGGGAACATAGAGAGCTGTATGTTCTAGTTCGAATTGCAAGATGAACAAGAATGATTGTTCAGAAGTCTTTACTAATGATTTGTTTCTTTATTGAAAGAACCCCATCTTTGAAGAACATTGAAGTGGAGGAAGCTAAAGGAAAATGAAATTCAGAAATTCATCATTCATTTTCAGCAACTCAGGAAATCTGGATTTAACTGATTATATCTTTCCAGAACCTTTTGTATATTATTTTCATGTCCAGTACTTTAATTGTTTCTTGTATGTTAGTTGAGTTATCCTCTAGTAGTTAATTTTATTTAATTGCTTTTGGGGGAGATTGTAAAGGGAAATAGTATTTGATTGCTATTCCATATCAACCAAATAGGGGGAGATTGAAAGGGGAGATAGGAGTGAAGGGAAGTAACTCACTGCACTTTCATGTGTACTAGAAATGCTAAATGTAATCTCTATGTAATGGTTGATGATAACTCAACAATAGAACAGGACATGTAATAATATGCAGGTGCACAGAAATCTTGGATCACAGAGTTCAGTTAAGACAAAGTATCAAAGGATCATCTACAGACTTGAAGCTCACTGGAAGAAGTTCATTAACATGTTCATGCCTCAGTGGAGAATAAAAGATGTTGACATCTATTCAAGGATGTGGAAGCTACAGAAGATTGTCTTAGTCTATGACGATTTTAGTGCATTACAATCGAAGCAACAAGTAAGGTTTGCAAAGAAGAATGTGGAATCATGTTCGGAATCAAGAGCCCCTATCAAGACTAGTCACTTATGAACCAGACCGTTGCATCAAGTGTCAGGACATTGGAGGCAAGCTCTCGTCGGTTAATATGATTTTAATCATTCTAAAGTTGTTGGTTTTCTTGAGTCATGTGGAGGATCAACAAAGGTGGTAAATCAGTGTTGGAGAAATGTCAGCCTAATGGATAAGGGACAGACGGCACAACCTGATTGGATCTTACTAAAGCTTCACAGATTAGAAGGCCAAATACTTGGACGTGGTGGAGTCACGTATACGGGGCCAAGTATTTGGATAAGGAAGTCTACACAAATTGAAGAGTGGAATGGAAATATTTAATTTAATTAAATAAAGTATTTATTTATTTATTTATATATTTTATAAATAAAGACATTCTTTATTTATATTATATATATTTATTTAAATATTACTTTTACATTAAATATTTCCAAAGGCATGCTTGGCACATGACGTTGAAGATAAGATTTAAGTGGACAAGAGTAAAAGGTGGAAAAAGCAAAAAGCAACACCTTTTTAAATAATAAAAAAGAAACCCAAGTCTTCATCTTAAGTGGGTGTGTGTGCATCCGGAAAAAGAATTGAAGAAAAGGGGAGAGAGAGAAAAAAATTATTTTTCTCTCCCCCATGGCCAAACTAGATTTTGAATATTTTCGGGACATGATTTTCTTTATCTACACCGCTCCTCTATCTTTCTATTGTAAATACTTGCTAAATCTTGTTTAGAAGATAGAGTTGATTTTTGTCTCCTAGATCTATAACTTGTATATGTTTAGAGGATCCAAGAATCATTTCTTTGTTGTGTTCTTGAGCTTATGTTCTTGAACTTGTTTGTAGCATTTACCCCACTTCAATGAATATAAAGACATATTCTTGAATCTTGTTGTGTTGTGTGTTTTGGATGTTTTTCTGTTCTTGGCTTTGGTTATTTTTAATGGAATGTTCGAGCTTCAAGAAGACAATGAACAGTAACCGGGTTTGAACCAAAGTAAATTTTTAATTATCCCAAAAATAATTAAAAGTCATAATTTTAATTTGGGAATCGTATGCACCCCCCTCTACGATCTCCGGGACCCAACAAAGGCAACTTTCAAGGGTGTGGTATATTTGGTGCCGCCTACACAAGGGACTGAGAGTGCAGGTGCAACAAGATTACTTAGTGGCGCAATAAACTAAGCAAGGCGCAATAAAAGCTATTTTCTGACCTACACACCATTCACCATGTACAAGCTCAAGAAAGGACTTAACATTGTGAAGCAAATCAATTTTAATTAATTTGAAAAGTCTACACAATATAAATAAAATGACGTGCTCATTTTGAGTGTTGTTGTTGAAATATACAACCATACAGAGAGATACAGAGAGGAAATTGAAGCCGAAGAAGAAGAAGATAAAAAACCATACATATACATTTTTCACCGGAGTTTAATATTCTAGCCGGTTTATTATGTTGTAAATACATAGGGCTATTGTAAAGCACTCTCTGTTAGCTTGATTCCGTTAGTACAAACACATAGTCAAATATTGAATAGTGATTAAGTTATATCTCTTTGTAGAAGCAAATAACTAATCTGTTCATTGGAAACCAGTTATATTTTTAACTGGGTGTAGCAACCTCAGGGTCTATATATGAAAGATATATTCCCCGAAACTTATCTCGTTAAATTAGTTGCTAATTTTCTAGAACACTAATGATTATTCATAAATACATAAAATTAGTAAGTCAGCCTCCTAAACACTATTCACCTCATGAACTTGAACTAACTAACCGAAGTCTAAATTATTTATCCATAAAAAATTGGAAATAATTTTTTAATTTAGTGAGTATCATATTCAACCCCCCTTCGACGATATTTCGTATGCATAAAAATAATAAAGGCACTAGGATAATCTCATTATCCCAAACAGTATCCATAAATTATATCCTTAGTGAACCCCTTTGAGCTTATATCTTTTTTTTTCATCACCAATATAAATGTTGAGCCTACTTGTTTATTCTTGTATTAATTTACTAGAAGAGCATGATGTTGTAACTTGAGAGTAGTGAATTTCAAGTATGGGTATTTCTTTATTAAAAGGTGATAGTTTGGTGGGAATCAATTGGTTACTTGATCTTCGAGGAAAAAAAAGAGGAAAAAAATAAGAGCAATAAAAAAAAGTATCAAGTACTCCTTTGAGATCAATGGTTGACAAATACTATGTCATATGAAAGGGACGATCCATGTACATGTGCAGATATTAAGTGTAGTTGTACTAGAAATTAAGGACGAAAACACCTTTACTTTTCTTGTTGACTTTTCACTGCCCTTGGTTACTGGAGAATTACTAGTCCTTAAAAAAATAAAAAAAGAAGATCAAGTAGATATGTTCATTGGTTTGTACAATGTGAAAGTGGGAAAGTACATATTTTGCGCTTTGGGGTTTAATGCTTATGAAAGTCTAATTTTCTTTTACGTGATCAAAATTTTATATTGAGTGCCTTAATTAAAAGTGAACACTATGCTCTATTAGTTTATCAAGTTTAGCCACTTGTTAACCTATTCTTTGATATCCTACCTTTACCTAAGATTTGTTATAGCCCTTAATAAAGACCTTTTGATTTATACATGCATATATACAAGGTAGTGGATATTTGGTGGACAACCAAGCCTATGGTAGCGCATGACTTTTTGATTGAACATGAGTGAAACACTTACACCTAAACTGTGTGAATTGAGAGTAAACTGAGATTCGACCATAGAATGCTTACTTATTGAATGCGACTTTGATGTCTATTTCTTGATATTTTTATCTTTAAGACAATGTGTTCATACTTGGATTATTTTGTGAAAATGGATTACTTTATGATATTCTCAGGTTGTTATGTAATTGAAATTTAAAATGTGTGGAGTACTATGACTTGTTGCTTGCTTGAGACTTGATGATTGAAAATATTTGATTTTGTTGGTATATCTTCTATAAACCCTTACGAGACAAAACTCGTTCTACTGAGGCTGCCTAAGGGTTTAACGGCTTGTTGCATATGCTCAATGCAATCGTGTCATCTACGAAAGTGGTGTTAATTATGATTATTTAAATTTTTTTAATTACTCGAGGACGTGCAAAATGCTAAGTGTGGGAATATTTGATAGAGTGTATATTTATATATATTTTAGTTGATTTGTATCCTTATATTAGTTCTATTTTATATTTAATTAGGTATTTACTTAATATATTTTAATGTTTTATTGTAGGAAGTAAAAAATTCTAAATTAGAAAGGATTTGAGATTAATTAAGAGGAAATTCATAATTATCAGGCTACACGCGTAAGATATATTGTTTGGGCTATATCTCAAGTTCTAGAAGTTAAAATTGAGTGAAGATAACGAGATTTTCTATCATTCTAGAGTGGTTCAGATATCAAAGTCTAATTGGAGAGCACATGAACAGCAGAGAAAAATCAACTACGAATTTTGACTTTGGAAATTAAATCAGTTTTGGAAACTTCCTTTTGTATTCCTAAAGGCATTAAAAATACTTTTGTATTAGGTTTTATGTATTACCTATCATATACTTTATTCATAGTCACCAAGGAGAGAAGAGGAGTAAGTTCTTGTGTGAAGATTTCGACATCAACATATGGAGTTTTCTTTTATTATTCTTATCATGATTATGGTTGGCTAAACCTCTATTGTTGGAGGGCTGATTCAAAAATTACTAAAACTGAGCTTAATCTTCATATTCTCATTTAATTCCAAAGACATGAGTGCAACAGTTCTCTATTACTTCTGTCTTCACTGAAATCTTCTGGTACTGACTACTTGATCTTCAATATTGTCTGAAACACTGAACAACTTATTCTTCACTGAGGCTTGAATATAGACATGAACTTCTTTCAGTGGTCTTCAATATTTCTTCGAATTCTTTTACATGTTCTTCATACTTGTAGATTCCTGTGAATTCATTAATAGTATTTACCAGTCCTTTACTTTTAGTTATGTTACAGTTCATCGGTTACATTGTATGTTACATCATGCTTTACGATCTTTCTCTATTTGATTGTTAGAGTTCAGCAAGAAAATTCTAAAAAAGAGGATAACTCAACTAACAATACAAGAAAAAGTAAAGTGCGGAAAGACTGGAAATAAAATTAATTACATTCTAGATCATATATTACAATTCCAGATTTTATTACAAATGAGTTACAAGAATGATTTTGTTCTTCTATCCTGAACTAATTTTACTTGATTCTTCTTTCTTGTACTTTGGTTATTCTTCTTCTAACAATGTCATGAGCCTCTCATTCTAGAAGATTCTTTGGTTTTGGTTGCTGAAATTGGTCTAGGATAAGTTACAGAAGAGGTATGTTGTTGAATTTATTTAACTCTCTAAAAGTGAAATTGAGTTTCTGAGTCCATCCTTGCACAACTACCCTTTTTAGATTTATGTTTACTCTATCTGTAACCATCTGATCTTCTTCTCTCATTGTTACTTTGTAGGCTTCTTATACTTCTCGTAGAATTGACTTGTCTTGAATGTTTGTTGACTTGCAGAGATTTGATAGAATTCTACCAGCCACTTTGGAACTTTCTCTTCTGAATTTGCTTACTTCGATTTTTCTTTCATTTTCACTCTTGTGTGAATAGATCCCTCTAAGTGGATTGGTGAGAACCATTGATTTTTCATCTTCAGTTGTATCAACTCTCGTTTGATTTGGATCATCTTGAACAGTTTTTGTTGTCATGTCAAATAGATGTTCATCACCAGGGTCAACCCTGTAAGGTTCTCTAGGTCGAGTACCTTTAGATGGATCAAATATTTTTACTTGCAAAAGGTCTCTCCCTAAAGCTTCTGAGATATTTAACCTGTATGCATAAATTTTTTCAACATCTTTCAAATTTTCAACAGTTCTTAATCCATTTTCTCTTAGCATTCCCTCAACATATTTTAGTCGTCTAAGATAATAGAATGGTAATTCTTCATGATCCAGTCTCAGAATCTGAAGAAATATACCTTTGAAGTACGTGACTTGATATGGATCCATTTAAATTTCTGGTTCTGCTACTTCCATTAGCTTTTCAATGCTGTCATCCATCAATTCATTTTCAAGGGAATCAACAATTCTGATTTTCTAATTTAGTGCAAACAACTCTGTCAAAGATCTTTTTTTCAGAAAATCACTCGAGATAGTTTTTGCTCCATTCTTGTGGAAAGATAGGGTTAATCTCCAACCTTCTGACCTGGAAATTATCCCTACAACCAGATTAGACATTTTAGTTTTCAAGTCAAAGTAGTAGTTGCTCATGCTCTTGTTTCTAGTTCTGAAGAGTTGGAACAGATTAAAGACTTCTTTATCATTATTATTGAGAGCACCAACATCTGGCTTCTTCAGATTTTCTCTCGCTATGTCTCATTGTCTTCCTTCTCTAGATGCAACCTTCTTCTTCTTCTTGTATTTCAACCAATTTACTTTCCTTATTTGAACATTAGTGTCATCTAAGTCCTCAAATGTCTTGTAATCTTTCTCCCTGGCCTTTTTGATATTATGATTCTCTATGTAGTCAGAAAAGATTCTCAGATATGCAGACTCATTCACAATGAATCCATGCCATCAAACGGATCATCACTAGGAATTTCCCCTTCTTCTAGTTCATCCCCCTCAGCAGATGTAGCTACGTTTTCTTTCCCCTTATCAGATAAAACTTTTTCTTGCATTTGTCCTTCTTTCTCCCTCTTAGTTGTGTTATCCTATGGAGATGGGGTTGATTGAAGAGGCAAGGCAGATGATCTTTGAGCCAATAAATGTTTAAGTAAATCCTTGATTTCTTTATTTTCTTGTTGAAGTTTCTCTTGCACTTTCACCATTTTGGAGAGAGAAAGTTTCAGAATTCCAACTTGTGCTTCCAAATTTATGATTCTTTGATTTGTTACAAGTGAGTGCTAATCAGGTAAGCTGTTTAGAGAAATTCTCGCACCTGACTCATCATCAGAATCATTTCCAAGTGGATAATTACCTTGACGAGGATTTTAAACTCTTTCAGGCTGAAGCACTAACTCATCACCAGACTCAACAACTTTTGCTCCTTCATTGTCTAGTGGAGCCATATCTCTTAGAGATTGGTTGTCCCTAGAATCTAGATTTTAGGATCCCTGCCTCTTTCTATTGAGGGGTTGCCTCTCCGCTTGACCATTAATGGTTGGGAGAACTCCTGTTATATGAACTGGAAGTGTTGATGCCAGTGTGGTCACCAGCTCAGACAATGTAATGTGCGGCTGTTGAGAGTCGGTGGTTCTAGATGAAGCCTGTGAAGGTATGTGCACCTCAGGATCTACATGAGTTGGCTCCGCTACGTGAGTAACTACTCTTTGAATGGATCCCCTTCTCTTTTTATGGAGAGGTTGCCTCTCCTCTTCTCCAATATTGGGAGGGAGACTATTCTTAAAAGGACCCGGAGGTGTTAAATCCAAGGAGGTCACCACATTTGATTCTGTAATGAGTGGTAGTTGAGAATCAGTGATGCCTCGCAAAGCCGGTGAAGGCGTGTTCAACACAGGATCTATCTGTAAAGGCTTTGCTATTGTTGTAGCTTCAGTTCCCATCAATTCATCCTTTCGATTAGTACCAAACAAGATCACATCCAAAGCTTGAAGGTCTGAAAGATTAGATAAATCTGGGTTTAGGTCAGCAGTTGCCTTAGGCTAAAAAAATATTCAACTTCTTTTACTGGGAGATAGAGCTACTTGGGGTGAAGCAACAACGTCCATATTTGGTGCACCAAATGTAAAATCTCGATATATATAAGTATTATTTAATATTTAGTTATTAAATAATATATTATATATATTATATTTAATTAGAATACTAGTTATTATTAGTTAAAAAAGGGTTAAGAATAAAAAGAAAAGAATTAGGGATTTGACTTTTACGTTACTTTTGTTAGAGAGGAAAGAGAAGGAGGAAGAGAGGAGGAAGAAGGAGAAGCTTAGCAAAATCTAATTTGAACAAGGATTTTAGTGTTTTAAGATAAGAGATCAAAATCCTCTTTGATATAAGCAATCATATTTTGTTTAGGATAGGGGACTTATAGTTTTTCTATTGTTATATATATGAATTATGGTTTATTGTGATTTGGACATCTAGAGTTCTTGAGCATCATTCTTATTTTCTAAATTTCAAGGTACGGATACTTTCGTTATACCATCTATCTCATTTGATTTTATGAAATTTGTATATGAACTTTTAACTAGGATGAATTCTTATAAAATTAATAGTAAATTCATTATATGTTCAAATTTAGTGATTTCGTACTTTTCAGAAAGGATTTTGAATTTCCTACAACTTTCGTTCTTTAACTTTTCTGAAATTCTGCTTCCAACTATGAGTATTCTACAATCTATGTAATCTAGCAGTGTATTTTTGAAATAGAATACTCAACTTTGAAAATTCATAGTAAATTGAGTTTTGTTCCAAAAATTATGAATAATATCTTTCTGAAAAGCTCTTTTCGATTTTTGCATTTGTTGTTTACATTCTGTTACCAAACTCTGTGATTTCAATATCCTAAATATCAAAATACTTGTGAAATCAGGGTCTGATTCTGTGCTGGCAGTCCGCAAATATATATTTTTTGAATTCGTTACTTGTGTGTTTTGAACAAGTCTTAGCATTCTGGAAAGGTCTTGAAATTATCTACGATTCTCATGTTTTGTACTTTTTCAGATAAAATCATTTCTGTAGAGTAAATTTCTATTTTTCTGGGCAGGTCAAGTATAAAACTGATTTAAGTTGTGTACTTTGTGTGATGAGTGAGTTTTGTGTTCGAGTAAGCTATTTTGAAATTATATATGTTTTTGTTTGGATTTGGGATATATTGTAAGACCTCCGTCGTGAGTGGAGTGAATCTCATGCTTGGCACCACCTATACGGTGTAATTAAATAGTATAGGCGTGTCGCCGAAGGTATAGAACACATATAGTTGCGACTAATTTGTGTATGTTTGGTCACTTGGGTAGCATTGTGCTTAGTGCCTTGCAAGCCCCTGTAAGATTTTGGTAGCATTTGCTTGTGAGAGTAGTTATTGATTGTGAGAGTAGAGTGGCGAAGTTTAAGCTGGATGATGATTTAGTAGCCGAGTATCATGGCTGCAAACCTAGTGCTTTATACAGGGTTATATCTATCATGAAGGCTGTAAGGTCAATAAATAAAGGTTATTGTAGTTATCTTGCTTATGTGGTTGATACAGGTATGGCAGAATTGCAATTGAAAGATATACCGGTGGTTATAGAATTTAGTGATATTTTTCCAAATGACCTTCCTGGATTACCTCCACCTAGGGAGGTTGAGTTTTCTATAGAGCTCGTACCAGGCTCCGAGCTGATTTCCAAGGCTCCTTACCGATTGGCTCTAGCTGAATTAAAGAAGCTGAAAGAATAATTGTAAGAGTTATTTGATAAGGGTATTGTTCGCCCTAGTGAATCTCTTCGAGGGTGCTCTAGTCCTATTTGTGAAGAAGAAAGACAGTTCGATGAGATTGTGCATAGATTACAGAGAGCTGAATAAGATCACCATACGTAATCGATACCCGTTACCGCGTATTGATGTCTTGTTTGATCAATTACAAGGGGAAAATTTCTTTTCAAAAATTGATTTGCGATCAGGATATCATCAGTTATGGGTGAGAGATGAAGATGTGCCAAAAACAGCTTTTTGAACACGGTATGGACATTATGAGTTTCTTGTCATGCCTTTCGGGTTAACTAATGCTCCGTCAGTTTTTATGGATTTGATGAATAGGGTCTTCAAAGACTTTTTAGACAATTTTGTTATTGTTTTCATAGATGACATTCTTGTGTACTCAAAGTCTGAAGAAGAGCATGAAGAACACATGAGGAACGTTTTGGAGATTTTGAGGGGTCGTAAATTGTTTGCTAAATTCTCAAAGTGTCAGTTTTGGCAGAAACAAGTTTCATTCTCGGGGTATGTTATTTCCGCAGAAGGGATACAAGTAAATCCGTCAAAAATAGTAACAGTGTCAGAATGGTCAAGACCTACTACTGTGATAGAGGTTAGGAGTTTTTTTGGGTTTAGCTGGTTATTACCGAAGATTTGTGGAAGGTTTTTCGACAATATCTATGCCTTTAACACGGTTGACGAGGAAGAATATTCGATTTGTCTCGACATATGAGTGTGAGAAGAGCTTTCAAGAATTGAAGAAGAGGTTAACTACAGCTCCAGTATTGACACTACCTTCAGGGACAGATGGATTTATTATCTATAGTGATGCTTCGAAAAAGGGGTAGGGAGTAGTTTTGATACAACATGGTAAGGTGATTGCCTATGCATCTAGACAGTTGAAGACACATGAGGAAAATTATCCAACGCACGACTTGGAATTGGCAGCAGTGGTATTTGCTCTAAAGTTGTGGAGACATTACTTATATGGGGCTTCATGTGATATTTGGACTGATCATCAAAGCCTAAAATATATTTTCACCCAAAAAGAGCTAAATATGAAACAACGTAGATGGCTTGAGTTGATTAAAGACTATAATGTGTGAATTCAGTATAAGCCTAGAAAGGCTAATGTTGTTGTGGATGCACTTAGTCATAAAAATTCTGGTCAGATTTTAGTGTTGTTTGCATTGCCTAAGGAGTTGAAAGAAGAAGTACAAAGAATGGGGTTAGCTGTTAGTGTTAGTGGTGTGGATGGTATATTAGCTAATATGCAAATAGAACCGACATTGATTTCTAGAATTAAGGAGGCACATAAAGGGGACTTAGAGATTCAGGAAATTGTCCAAAACATCAAAGATGGGAAGCAGTCGGACTTTAGTGTGGATGAGCAAGGTGTTCTTTGGTTTATGGGTCAGTTATTTGTTCCAAAATCAGCTATTCAAGAGGAGCTTTTAGCAGAAAATCACAATTCACCATTCTCTGTACATCCCTGTAGTACCAAAATGTATAGGGACATGAAAGATCAATTTTGGTGGAGTGGCATGTAGAATGTTGGTAACTATGTGTCAAAGTGTATGACTTGTCAGCTTGTTAAGATAGAACATCAAAGGCTAGGTGATGCGTTGCATTCATTGGATGTACCCGAATGGAAGTGGGAGCATATATGTATGGATTTCTTGATGGATTTACCTAGGACATTGAAGAAGCATGATGCTATTTGGGTGGTTGTAGATCGACTTACAAAATCTGCCCATTTTCTTGCTATTCAAGCAACTCATTCGTTAGAGAAATTGGCTGAAATTTACAGAGATAAGATCATAAGATTACATGGGGTTCCAGTCAGTATTGTTTCAGATAGAGATCCACGGTTTACATCTAGATTTTGGGAAAGATTTCAAAAGGCATGGGGTACTAAACTGAGCTTTAGCATGACATTTCATCCGCAAACAGATGGCCAATCCGAGAGGACCATTCAAACTTTAGAAGATATGTTGAGGGCCTATACACTAGATTGGGCTGGCAAGTGGGATGAACATTTACCACTTGTAGGGTTTGCTTACAACAATAGCTGGCAAACTAGTATTGGGATGGCACCATACGAAGCCTTATATGGGAGGAGGTGTAGTACACCTATATGTTGGGATGAGGTTGGTGAGAGGAAGTTAGAGGGGCCTGAAATAGTTGAAGAGACTAATGAGAAAGTAATGGTGATAAGAGAAAAATTAAGGCAAGCTCAAGATCGACAAAAGAAATATGTAGATGTGCATCGTAGGAGTTTGCATTTTCAACCTGGTGAGAAAGTATTTTTGAAAGTTTCTCCGTGGAAGGGAGTGCATCGTTTTGGTCTCGAGGGAAAGTTGAATCCCAGATTTATTGACCCATTTGAGATTCTAGAAAAAGTAGGAGATGTAGCGTATAGATTGGCTTTACCTCCTCAATTGTCAAGGGTTCATAATGTGTTTCATGTATCTTTGTTGAGGGGATATAATTATCATCATTCGCTTGTAGTAAGTTGTCCCTTGGATAAAGTTCGACCATATTTAAGTTATGAGGAGGAACCTGAAAGAATCTTGGAACGTCAAGAAAGGGTAATGCGTCGCCGCACGATTCCGTTTGTGAGGATATTATGGAAAGGTCATTCAGAACGAGAGGCTACTTGGGTGACGGGGGAAATTATTCGGGCACGTTACCCACATCTTTTTTAGCAAAAGTACGTAAGATAAATTTCTGGGACGAAATTTTATTTAGAGGGGAAGAATGTAAAATCTCGATATATATAAGTATTATTTAATATTTAGTTATTAAATAATATATTATATATATATTGTATTTAATTAGAATACTAGTTATTGTTAGTTAAAAAAAGGGTTGAGAATAAAAAGAAAAGAATTAGGGATTTGACTTTTACGTTACTTTTGTTAGAGAGGAAGGAGAAGGAGGAAGAAGGAGAAACTTAGCAAAATCTAATTTGAACAATGATTTTAGTATTCTAAGGTAAGATATCAAAATAATCTTTGATATAAGCAATCATATTTTGTTTAGGATAGAGGACTTATAATTTTTCTATTGTTATATATACGAATTAGGGTTTATTGTGATTTGGACATCTAGAGTTCTGGAGCATCATTCTTATTTTCTGAATTTCAAGATATGGATACTTTCGTTATACAATCTATCTCATTTGATTTCATGAAATTTGTATGTGAACTTTTAACTATGCTGAATTCTTATAAAATTGATAGTAAATTCGTTATATGTTCAAATTTAGTGGTTTCGGACTTTTCAGAAAGGATTTTGAATTTCCTACAACTTCCGTTCTTTAACTTTTCTGAAATTCTGCTTCCAACTGTGAGTATTATGCAATTTATGTAATCTGACAGTGTGTTTTTGAAACAGAATATTCAACTTTGAAAATTCGTAGTAAATTGAGTTTTGTTCGAAAAGTTATGAATAATATCTTTCTGAAAAGCACTTTTCGATATTTGCATTTGTTGTTTATACTCTGTTGCCAAACTATGTGATTTCAATACCCTAAATATCAAAATACTTGTGAAATCAGGGTCTGATTCTGTGTTGGCAGCCAACAAATATATATTTTCTGAATTCGTTACTTGTGTGTTTTGAACGAGCCTTAGCATTCTGGAAAGGTCTCGAAATTATCTACAATTATCATGTTTTGTACTTTTTCAGATAAAATTATTTTAGTAGAGTAAATTGCTACTTTTCTAGGCAGGTCAAGTATAAAACTGATTTAAGTTGTGTACTTTGTATGATGTGTGAGTTTTGTGTTCGAGTAAGCTATTTTCAAATGATATATGTTTTTGTTTGGATTTGGGAGATATTGTAAGACCTCCGTCTTGAGTGGAGTGAATCTCATGCTTGGCACCACCTTTACGGTGTAGTTAAATAGTATAGGCGTGTCGCCGGAGGTATGGAATACATATAGTCGCGACTAATTTGTGTATGTTTAGTCACTTGGGTAGCATTGTACTTAGTGTGTTGCAAGCCCCTGTAAGATTTTGGGTAACATTTGTTTTGTGCTATGCAAGGCCCTGTAAGTTTTGATGACTACATATTCCTGGATCACCGGAAATGTAGGACATCCTGTAAGTAAGATTATCTTCCATTTGAGTTAGTAAGTTATATTTTTCGTTAAATTATTGTGATGATGGTTAATAAGTAAAAGAGTAAGATTATTATAACTAGAAAATATGTGTGTTGGTTTTGAAAATATCTATCTAAAATTTCTACTCTTTTCATATGGTCTACAATATCTTGTCCAGTTATTAAATTATATCCATTTTTCGTTGAATCTATTTCCTGTTCACTTGACTTGTGTTATATCCGTATATGAGTTTTTTGCTCACTGTCGGTCTTTGTTTTGTTTTATTTCCCCCGGCAGGCAAGAATACTTAGGTGGGCTACTTTTTGGGGAGTGCGAGAACTGCGAACTTAGAGGAGCTCATTTATTTTTATATTTTTATTTTATTAGACTCCTAAAATTTTATTCGGAATCGATACTTGTGGATTAAATCCGAATTTGGATGATTTAGTTATATTTTTATTTTTGGATTGTAAGTTGGATTGGAGAAGTTGTAACGTTTTATGGATTTTTGGAGAATTGTTAATTTTGCGGATTTTAATATGTTTTGATAATTTTTGGGATGTTAAACTAAAGGCACTGACTCCCTCGCTCTCAGTAACATGTTCATTTTGTACAGGTGGAGTAAGGATATGTGTTTTTTGTTCTATGACAGTGGTTAGAACCTGTTATTTTTCAGGCTCATTGTCATTTCCTATTGCCACTGGGGGCATTGGTGTGTTTGAGGTCAAGAATGGTTCTTCTAACTCAAAAATAGTCATATAATCACTACTGAACATCTGAGAGGTATCATTGGTTTGTTGATTACCTATTTTAGGACTTACCACTAGAGGTATAGGGTTGTATGATTCTGTAGATTCTATGTTAGCTTGTTCATCTGCTTGATAGATTTCTTCTTCTAGTTCAACTTCATTCTCAGCTGCGGGGTCTATCTCCATTGGATCTTCAGGATTTGGAACCTCACCACGTGGTTCAACTAGCAAGGGAACTAGAAACATAACACTTTACATATATTTTGTTAGACGGGCTACATTTCCATTTCCATGATTCTTACTCTTTACTATATGAGCAATGACACTCTTGCATACTACTGATTAAGGTTGAGTTGCACTTGCAGTGAAGGCCTGCAACTCAGTATCTATTCGAGTATCATTAATCACCAGTTGTAGGAATCGAGTTTAGAAACATTCAACATTGACACGGTTGATGTCCCGGCTTTCCTTAGATCACATTGCTCGAAGAATTTCTTTCACCACAAGTCTACCATAGTTTATATTAGAGTTATTAGCAATGACATACCCTATTTGTTGAGATAATTTGGGAATTCCATACCGGCCTCCCTTTTTACGGGCAAAAACATGGTTTATCACATGGAAAAAGAAATTCCATTCCTTCGGAAGTTTCTGCTTGTACATGTTGGAAATTTTCAATTCTCCATGATATGTGTTGGATTCGAAGAAGTTAGCACGATCTGCTTCATCAGGTAGTGGATCAAAATTATCAATATTAAATTGCAAGATGCGACTTAAATCCTGATCCGTTACACGAATATCCCTGTTTTCTAAAGTGAAAGTAAAAGGCAGGTTGTCCTCATCTGATGTGTCGACAGTAGTAAAACGTGTCATGATTTAATTCCAGACTTGCAGTTAATGCATATCGCGCATTTGAATGTTTACTTAGAAACCGAATCCAATTATGATATTGAACTTCAGAAATGGACTCGGGATCTATTGTGAGTTCACTATTCGTTTTAAGTATAGTAAATTTTCCAATCATTTTTAATTAAATAAAAATGAAGAGAAAACTTATTATTTAATTAAAACAAATATATTGTAACACCAATTTTAATAAGATTAAAGTCAAAGAATAATCCAAATTCAAATCACTTCCAAAAAAAATATGGAAAAACTAAAAGATGCAATTGAAGTGACTTGCTACTGTAAACTAATTTTAATCAATTTTTAATCCACTAAAATGGACTAGATCTGAAAAGAACCGAAAGCTATTCAAGAAATGGGTTTTTCGAGTAACCTACACAGAATGAATTGAAACAGAAGTATGTTGTAGGTTTGTGAAAAAGGTTCATAGATCGTTACGGTTCTGTAAATGGTGGATTAAAACTCACTAATCAGAGTCGAAATGGTCAATGGTGATGGGTGTTCGAAGGAGTTGTAGCCTTGTAAGCAGGTGTGTGTATCCATAGAAAGATGCACTGGAGATGAATAAAAAACTAAGTTTAACCATATATATAATATATATTGTACAACGTAGTTACCATCGCCGCATAGCAAGTGGCGCGGGTAAATTCCCTTGTACATGGCCAAAATTTAATATACCTAGTGCCCCATTCATCGACATAGCCGCAAATGTAACAAAGCTAAGTGAAATATGTTGGGACAATCGAATCATGATTTTGCGTTTTATGATATGAAAACAAATGAGTTTGGATAGAAAATTAACATTAATTGCTACGGCGCAAACGATTCAAATCTACGTCTTCTACTGTATTCCCGTATTCACCTTGAACAAAGTTTGACCTTCCATCCTCCCAAGATTACTCCCTTCTAACTTTGAGATCTTGAAACCCTAGTTCTTTGTTGCCTCCTCGAATGGCTGCTCACAAAAACCCTAGTTTCCAACCCCTTAGCTAGAAGAAAATAAGATGAATATATAGGCTACAGTAGGGATCGAAGATAATTAGGTCGGGCCTTCCAATGACATTATGGATCAAGTCCAATGTCATTAAATATTAATTCGATCCACTAAAAAATTAATATTTGCATTACCTCTCCTAATGCCGTAATTTAATTATTAATTTGGCTTTAATATTATTTGCTTATTAAATTCCTCATGTTTAAGATATCGAATGTCCATTACTTAAATTAATTTCTGACAATTAATTTAATCAACAACTTTTATCCTTGATCATCCACTCAACCTTATAATTATGCAAGAATAAATCTGTCAGCAGGACTAAAGCATGATTATCTTTATGAGCTTTCAAGAGGATATCATCACCCGAATATTTTCGGATACGGTTTCTTTTTATAATCAATATCCCACTCCGTATGCAATGTCATTGTGCAAAACATAATATTGTGATTAACAATAAATCAAATCACATATGAATCAAAACATGTGCATTGCATACAAGTGTCAATCACTGTATCCGGATTAAGAACCTAAGCAATAATAATATTATAGAATCTTAGTTCTTCTTTATTGTCAGAATAGAATAAAAATTCTAANTATGAATCAAAACATGTGCATTGCATACAAGTGTCAATCACTGTATCCGGATTAAGAACCTAAGCAATAATAATATTATAGAATCTTAGTTCTTCTTTATTATCAGAATAGAAGAACAATTCTAATATTTTAATCCCGTTCAATATACACAAAGCATACAAGTATTATTCAATAATCAAGATAGATTATTTCCAAATAATACTTCAGTCATTCCAGTGGTTTGTTTAACTCCACTTAAACTGTGAACATTTATTATATTATATATAGACACTGACAATCTAATCTTCTGTTATCCTATTTGATACTAGATTATCCACAATATATTATATACAAATAATGTTAAAATATGCATTCAAGATTCTCAATAAAAAAAAGGAATGTCATATACTTCAAATGAATAGTTCAGTAATCTGCCTAACAATCTCCCACTTATACTCAAGCTATTCTTTGAGTATATCAGTGTTTTATTACAAGCAATTCACTACCAATTAAATAACTACTATATGACTATACATCTGACTCCTATCTGCTTGGAAATCTGAATCGGTATATCCCAGAGTTAACAAATCTGAGGCCTTATAAATTAGCATATACTCCTTAGTCCTTCTCAAGTACTTGATTATAGCCTTTACTACACTTCAATGTTCATGTCCTGGGTTTGACTGATATCTACTAACCATTCCTATGACAAAACAAATATCAGGTTTCGTACAAAACATTGCATACATTAAACTTCCACATGCCGAAGCATAGGGAACTGCTTTCATGCTCTCTATTATCTCTAGTGTCTTAGCACACTATTTCTTCGATAGAGTAACTCCATGTTTATGAGGTAGGTTACCCTTCTTGGAGTCCTGCATGTTAAAACGAGCCAATACCTCATCAATATAGGGCTCTTGGGATAAAGCCAACATCATTTTCTTGCGATCCCTTATAACTTTGATCCCAATGATGTATTTCGCTTCACCTAAGTCCTTCATTTCGAAATGTTTGAACAATCATGCCTTTACCACTGATAACATCTCCAAATTATTTCCAATGAGTAAAATATCATCTAAGTATAGCACCAGAAAAGTCACTAAACTGCCCTCACTTTTCTTGTACATACACGACTCGCTTGGACATTGATCAAATCCATATGACTGGATTACCTGATCAAAGCAAATATTCCAATACCTAGAAGCTTGTTTAAGTCCATAAATGGACTTCTTAAGCTTACATACCAGATGCTCTTGGCCTTCCTTAATGAATCCTTCTGGTTGTTGCATATAGATGATCTCATCATCAAGACTCCCATTTAGGAAAGCTGTCTTGACATCCATTTGCCAAATCTCATAATCGAGATGAGCTGCTATAGATAAAAGAATCCGGATCGACTTTAGAATGACTATTGGCGAAAAAGTTTTCTCATAATCGATCCCTTCTTTCTGAGTATACCCTTTCGTAACAAGTTTTATTTTCCAAGCTTTTACCTTTTTGTCGGATTCTCTTTTTCTCTTGTAGATCCACTTACATCCAATGGGTTTTAAACCTTTGGGTCGTTCCACAAGCCCCCAGACTTGATTTGAATACATAGATTCCATCTCAGATATCATTGCTTTTTGCCATAGATCTGCATCTTTGTCTTGCAGTGTTTCCTCGTATGTCATAGGATCCTCATCATGTTCCTCGGAGACCAAGTCCTAAGACTCTCCCAATAATATGAATATGCAGGGTTTACGAATATCCCACTACGACGAGACACCGGTGTGGTATTAGTGATAGGTTGTGTGTTCTCTTGTGGTTGTTCTACTTGTACTATTCGCACTTGTTCATTATTTATCTCTTTCACTAGTTCATCTAAAATGACGCTGCTCGTGGGTTTATGGTTCATCATATAGTCATTCTCTAGGAATCTAGCATTGGTACTAACAATTACATCCCGATCCTTATTACTATAAAATAAATATCCTTTCTTTCCCAAGGGATAGCCTATAAAAAGCCTTACTTCTGTACGAGATTCCAACTTAGTCACGTTCTTATTCAACACATGTGTTGGATAACCCCATATCCAAATATGTCTTAGACTAGGTTTTGAACCAATCCACAATTCTTCTGGAATCTTAGGAACTGACATAGAAGGAACTAAATTCAAAAGATAAGCTGCTGTTTCTAAAGCATGTCCCCAAAACGACTTGGGTAATTCTGAATAACTCATCATCGATCTAACACTCTCCAAAAGAGTCTGATTCCTTCTCTCCGCTACACCATTCTGTTGGAGTGTGCCAGGTGCAGTCAATTGAGATATGATCCCATTCTTTAATAAGTAATCCCTAAATACTCCAAGCAATTATTCGCCACCACGATCTGATCATAGTGACTTGATACATTTTCCATTTCGCTTTTCCGTTACAGTTTTGTAATCCTTGAACTTGTCAAAGCACTCTGATTTACGGCGCAACAAATAAATGTATCCATATCTAGAATAATCATCAATAAAAGTGACAAAATATTCATAACCACCTCTTGCTTGAATATTCATGGGTCCACATAAATCAGTATGAACCAGTTCTAACACTTCTTTGGCTCTATTCCACTTTGCCTTAAAAGGCCTAGTGGTCATTTTACCTTCCAAGCAGGATTCACAGACTTGAAATGACTCCACTGCCAACGAGCCTAAAGACCCATTTACTACCAGTATTTGAATCCTCCCNCCACCTCTTGCTTGAATATTCATGGGTCCACATAAATCAGTATGAACCAATTCTAACACTTCTTTGGCTCTATTCCCCTTTGCCTTAAAAGGCCTAGTGGTCATTTTACCTTCCAAACAGGATTCACAGACTGGAAATGGCTCCACTGCCAATGAGCCTAAAGGCCCATCTACTACCAGTCTTTGAATCCTCCTCAAGTTAATATGACCTAATCTTAAGTGCCAAAGATATGTTTGGTTCAAAGAAGAAGGTTCCTTTCTTTTAGTAGTGATAAATGATGTGTTATTTAATACCCTATGTTGTAGTTGCAGTGCAGGTTGATTAGGAATAATTATGTATAAATTGGNATAAATTGTCTTGCAATGTACCAGAACATATAACTAGTTTATTCCTCATAATAGAAACATTATGATCCAAACAAACATTATAACCATCCAAAGCATGTTTAGAAACTGAAATTAAATTCCTTCTAAAGGAAGGTACATAAAGACAATTGTTCAAAACCAAACTCCTATCATCACCAAAAGATAAATTAACATCTCCCAATGCAAGTATTGCTAGTTTCGTAGCATCTCCCATGAACACATATATCTCGCCATCTCTAAGCATTCTGGATCGCTGGAACCCATTCATAGAATCACAAACATGATCAATGGCTCTTGTATCTATACACCAAGTGCTCGTAGATATAGCCGCTATATATGTTTCTGTAACTAGAGAAAGAGACATACCAGTATTGTTTTTCTTCTTAGGAAGAGGACAATCCTGTTTCCAGTGACCCGACTGCTTGCACCTGAAGCACTTGCCCTTGGACTTTTTCACAGCACCACCTTGAACTCCCATAGCTTTCAAAACTTTCTGTATCTGAGCCTTTTTCTTCTTCTTGGCTTTCGGCTTAGAAGAAGAAGGTTTCTCTGTAACATTGACTTGAACACTCTACTGAAAAAGTCCTTCAGTTGCCTGAAGTTCTGTCAGACGTTCCACAAGACTATACATCCTCTTGTTCATGGTGTAATTCAAGAGAAACTGCTCAAAACTTTTGGATAAACTCATAAAGATGATATCGATCTGGGNTTGTTCATGGTGTAATTCAAGCGGAACTGCTCAAAACTTTTGGGTAAACTCATAAGGATGATATCGATCTGGGTTTCCCCATCAACCTCAGCACCAAGGATCTCCATCTCATTCAGATGTGACATCATCCAGAGAACATGATCCCTTACAAGTGTCCCTTCAGCCATCTGAGTGTTCATTAAAACTTTCAACGCTACTTGCCTTGCAGCCTATTCTAATCTCCAAAAAGTTCTTTGAGATTAAAGATCATATTTGAAGCAGTGGCTATAGCATGATGCTGATGCTGCAAAACACCTGACATTGCTGCCAGAATGAAACATCGCGACATCTCATCAGCCTTAGTTCACTTCTTATAATACTCCTTCTCAAGTTCAGAAGCATTTTCAGCAGGCTCATCTGGCTTGGGTTCATTAATGCAAAATTTGTACTCCTTAGCAGTCAACACAATGTCCAAATTACATTTTCATTCAATATAGTTAGCTCCAGTAAGTTTGTTATCCTTAAGTATGGTAAAAAATGGATTAAAGTCCATTATATCCTGAAAATCATACATATAACACATAATTAGAGGGTGTTTAAAAAATTGGTTCCTCTAACAATTATTTAAAATTAAAACATCAACACTTAAACACCATAGATTTCCAGTTTGCCACGTTGGGTAACTTATATACCACTTAAATTTATTTAAATGTTACTTCGGTCCTACTACTAAATAATTAGCCACATTAGGGTGTCCTATATTATTTTTCATAGCTAAGTGTATACCATTATTAAATATGAAATTAATAATAATAATATAGATGCACCTTTTGACTATGATAAATCTTGCTCCTAATAATAAGATACTACTAAAATTATAAATCTAAAGAGTATTCAGACTGACTAGCCAGGCCGGTGGAAGCATTTCCAAGAGGCTAACCACTTTTCTAGACGCCAATCTAAATGGTCAGGTAAGCATCATGCTTTCCTAGACACCAACACAAGAATACTCAATGTTGGGTCCTAAAATATCATAGAAGGGGGGTTGAATACAATACTAACAATAATTTAAATTCTTTTCGAAATTTGTGGATAAATAAATTATTGCTTCAGAGTGGATTTGGCCATTTGTAGTGT
The DNA here is from genome assembly GCA_008931105.1 of Oenanthe javanica. Classification (NCBI taxonomy): domain Eukaryota; kingdom Viridiplantae; phylum Streptophyta; class Magnoliopsida; order Apiales; family Apiaceae; genus Oenanthe; species Oenanthe javanica. The sequence goes on along the minus strand of QRFB01001753.1, from coordinate 38,800 downwards.
TTAGGTGAGCTGCCTACTAATTTTCTATGTGTCCGGATAAATCAATTAGGTTCAAAAAAAATTAGCAAGTAATTAAATGAGACAAGTTTCCGAGAATATATCTTTCGTATATAAACCCAGAGGGGTGCTACACCCAATTAAAAATATAACTGGTTTCCAAAGAACAAATTAGTTCTTTGCTACTAACACAAAAATATATGGCTCAGTTCCTATAAAAATATACCTAAATTAGTACAAGGAAAAACTAAATCCGTAGGGAGTGATATCTAGGAGCCCTGAGCATTTTTCGTTAAAGAATTGGGTCCTAATATCTGACCGGGAGCAAGGTATGTGTGTGTATAAATTGTTTCTTCTTGCTCCGGCCATGGCAGTAGCTCTCTACATATTATTTGTGTTGAAGAAGATGACTCTTCAATTAGTGGCTTCCTTTTTATCTATGTAGACTTTAAATCAAATAAAGTAGGCTGCTGTAATTTGATTGGCTAAGGACTAAGTAGGGCCAAGAAATATTTTATTGCGCCAATATATTTTTGTTGCGCCTGTAGAGTGACTTCCCTGTGTAGATTCAAGTGGCGCCATTTACCTGGAATAATCTTGCTGCCATCTTTTGATGCGCCTGTACTAGGAAAGCAGTGTAACATAAACATGATGCTTCATTTTGGTTAAGGCAATTGAGTTTTGTTGCGCTGAAGGATTTTGTTGCGCCTCACTATTCATTTAAGTGGTCAAAGTGCAATTTGATCACTGCACTTTGACCCTCTTTTCATTGCTTGACTGAAGTTCCCCAACTTCCATTTCTTGTATCAAAGTCTTGTCACATTACACCTTGTACCCTGAGCTGTTTCCGTTCTTCGACTATAGTTCGGAAACTTTCACTTTTCGTACCAAGGTTTTGATACTTTGCACCCTGCACCCTTTGAGCTGTTTGGCTGTTTGGCTGTAGCCTCTACAAATTACTTTTCGTACCTTATTAAATAACCATTCTTTCCATGTACGTTCTTCAACTTAACAATTCTTCTATAGTTAATACTCAGATTCCTTTCACAAACTGCTGATGCCTAGTGCAACTGGTCTGGTTTACAGACGACTAACTTTGATCCAGGTCTTTGTATTATTGCCTTACGTACATTGTAAAGTTTGCAGCAACTTCATTGCCTCGAACACTGACTATCAATAAACACTGTAACTTCTCTGAAATCTTTTCTGGTACTTAGACAACGTCTCAATTACTACCACAATCTTGAATACTTCATTCTCTGTTTTTCACTGACGCTTGAACATTTAAATGAACTTCTTTCAGTGAGTATAACTCCAAGACTGAAGTTGTCTTCTTTAACCTTTGTCTTCACCCTTTTAGATTCCTATGTTTCGAACACTGTCAATCTGCAATTAATGCCTTTACATTGAAATCTTCTAGTGGCACTTCTATACTGAATCTTTCTGAAACCCTGAAAGTCTTCAACCATTATTCTTCACTAAATCATGAACATATTAATGAACTTCTTTCAGTGACCTGTAGTAGACTTCAAAACTTCTTCTAATGTCTTGATTCACCGTATGTGCCTTGTCTTCATTTCTTCTTGATTTCTGTGTAGACGTAGTATTATTTATTTGTCCTATTCTAGTGTTGAGTTATCATGATTACTATTCATACAGCTTCGTAATCTCAGCAACACTCAAAGATGTGTTATTTTAGATTTTCTTCCTAGTTGGGCGTAAAATCTATCAAAAAGTAGGGTATCTTTTTATTATTTGAATTCTATGAAACTTAGTACCCATGTTGGGTGACATATGTACCTTTCAATATTCATAATTAATTTTAGAAGTTTATTCTAGTAATTTCCATAACACATTAGACACCATAAATTACATGTCACGATGGGTGATGTATACATAATTTATATTCACCTTAGTGTTAAATTACATACAAACAATAATGGAGACCATGGGATTTAATACCAAATTAATTCCATCTCTCACTTTGTATTTTACTATAAGGATTTTATCTAGATGCATCGCCCTATGTCATTTTTTGCANGTATACATAATTTATATTCGACTTAGTGTTAAATTACATACAAACAATAATGGAGACCATGGGATTTAATACCAAATTAATTCCATCTCTCACTTTGTATTTTACTATAAGGATTTTATCTAGATGCATCGNNNNTTTTTCGCAGTCCAAATGTATCATAATAACAATACATATAACACATAACATAGCAGCATACTCATCATGATTAAAATATAATAAAACAGCCGTCGNTCTCCCACTTAGTATTTTACTATGAGGATTTTATCTAGATGCATCGTCCTATGTTATTTTTTCGCAGTCCACATGTATCATAATAACAATACATATAACACATAACATAGCAGCATACTCATCATGATTAAAGCATAATAAAACAGCCCTATGTCCATGTCGTTCTAGCATGCGAAGGGTTAGTATCACATGGCATAACAAACAAACATGGAACACATAGTAGCAATAATCAAGATAAGCAAAAATTATGTAAAACATAATAAAATACAACCACTATTATGGCCCCGACGAATAATCTTCAAAATCATCCATCGAAAAATTTTCGAAAATTTTTAGCTACTTGTTTGACTGCCTAAACGAGATCAGAATGGCTTGAAAAATATGTAGATGGTTTCCATCGTAGCCTGTAGGTCTCGTTCTACCATTTCCAAAAAGGTATTATTCGCCCCAATCGAATATCGTATGCAAAATCTGTAACCAGAACAACGAAGCAGCTNATTATTCGCCCCAATCGGATATCGTATGCAAAATCTGTAGCCAGAACAGCGAAGCAGCCACGAAAACAGCATATAGCAGCGGAAAAACTCTGTTTCTCGCATCTTCGTTGATCAAACAATTACATACGACAAATACAATAGAAAAACCTATCCCATTACAATAGATCATAATTTAAATTTAATAGAATTCAAATTACAAGATTACAATCAAAATAGAAATAAAAAATTAAAGTTAATTATGGTCAACCCTCATGATTTAATTTACAACCACGATAAACCACGTGGGATCCAAAAACATAATTACAACCATGACCATAATAGTGGATAACAACCTGAATCAAAAAAATATTACAAGCCCACCACTATATACATACATAATTACGACATGGACATCATATCATATAATGCAGAACCCTAAAACTTGGCTCTTGATGCCAATTGTTGGGATACTCGAATCATGATGTTGCGTTTTATGATATGATAGAAAATTAACTTTAATCGCTACGACGCAAGAGATTCAAATCTACATCTTCTACTGTATTCCCGTATTCACCTTGAGCGAAGTGTGGCCTTCGATCCTCCCAAGGTTGCCTCCCTTCTAACTTTGAGATCTTGGAACCCTAGTTCTTGGTTGCCTCCTTGAACGGCTACTCATAAAAACCCTAGTTTCCAACTCCTTAGCAAGAAGAGAATAAGATAAATATATAGACTACAGTAGGGATCCTAGATAATTAGGTCAGGCATTCCAATAACATTCTGGATCAAGTCCGATGTCATTAAATATTAATTCAATCCACTAAAGAATTAATATTTGCATTACCTCTCTTAATGCCGTAATTTAATTATTAATTCGGCTCCAATAATATTTGCTTATTAAATTTCCCATGTGTAAGATATCGAATGTCCATTAATTAAATTAATTTCTGATAATTAATTTAATCAATATCTTTTATCCTTGATCATCCACTCAACCTTATAATTATGCAAGAACAAATCTGTCTGCAGGACTAAAACATAATTATCTTTATGAGCTTTCAAGAGGACATCATCACCCGAATATTTTCAGACACAGTTTCCTTTTATATTCAATATCTCACTCTGTATGCAATGTCATTTTACAAAATATAATATTGTGATTAACAATAAATCATATCACATATGAATCAAAACATATACATTGCATACAAATGTCAATCACTGTATCCGGATTAAGAACCTAAGCAATAATAATATTATAGAATCTTAATTCTTCTTTATTGTCAGAATAGAAAAAAAAATCTAATATTTTAATCTCATTCAACATACACAAAGTATACAAGTATTATTCAATAATCAAGATAGATTATTTCCAAATAATACTTCAGTCATTCTAGTGGTTTGTTTAACTCCACTTAAACTGTGAACATTTAGTATATTATATATATATACTGACAATCTAATCTTCTGTTATCCCATTTGATACTAGATTATTTACAATATATAATATACAAACAGCGTTAAAATATGCATTCAAGATTCTCAATAAAGAATACAATATCATATACTTTAAACGAATAGTTCAGTATACTGCCTAACAAAATACTCATGTGGTGCTGAAGTTTTCCCTGAATGACACCCACCTGACTAAAAAAACTAATGGGGTGTATTCAATCCGGACTCTGCAGTATTTTTTATATTTTAAAAATATGGGGGTATTCAATCAAGATTTTAAATAATACTTTAAAATTCGGGAGTGTTCAATTAGGATTTTAAACTGTACTTTAAAATTCGGGGGTATTCAATCAGGATTTTAATCAATGATTTAAAATCATGGGGTATTCAACAGGGATTATTATTAATCAATTAAAATCTAGGGGTATTCAAAAACTTATTAACACTGATGGATTTTAAATATCCATGTATTATGTTAGATTTTTCTATATATTTTTTATCTTTCAAAATCTTTCCCGAGTACGAGAGATTCTATTGGATTCAACGCGGACTCTATGAATTATGTATACAATATATCGCCTCTGTGTGGAATCTTGAATCAAATACAATCAATAAAAATCAATGGACTATAAATAATACTTTAAAATCTGAATTGAATACACCCCGTAAGCTATTATCTACAGTGATACACCATTGCTACTTAGTGATTAGAACAAGTCAAACCTACGAGTTCTCCTATCGCCCTTGAAAAAAAGAAAAAAACAATTACTAACGTATGTGCGGATAAGGAACTAACAAAGGGTTTGTTTGAGATTTTTTAAAATTAAGTAATAAGTTACTTTTTTTAAAATACGTATTTTTACATTTTTTAAAATGTTAACATTTAATTTAAAATTTTAATATCATATCTTATTTTTTTTAAAAATAAGTTACTTATTTCCAGAAAAAATATATATACACGTACTTTTTCCGGAAATAAGTAACTTATTTATAGAAATAATGGATCTCAAACACGGCAAAAGTATTATTCTAAGTGTCGAATTGATATTGCCTGTAGAACAGCAACTTAAACTCTTGTACTTGTGATTTGATAAAAATTCGAATGATAAAAATACCACCCATTTAGAAATTAATATTCCTAAATAAAATTACCAATGCACAAATACCACAATTATTTTTATAAAATATTTAACTAAAATATCATTAGTTGATAAATAATCAAATAATTTAGTTCAATAATTATGCTGCATTTTTATATTAATAAATTTAATTTATGGAGTAAATAAATCTTTTATTTGCTATAAAATCCATAACTTAAATAAATCAATATAAATAAAATTAAATAAATACTTAAAATCTATTAAGATAGATACAAGTATTTAAATAATTTAATTCACAATTAATTAATCATCAAATAAATATATCAAGATATAAGTTGGGCAATTAATCAATTATAAATTAAGATGCTAATTACTAGATGTTCAAATAAATTTATAAATTCTTTTAATATTGAAGATTAAATATTTGTGAACTTATTAACACCAAATTGCAAATAAGATCTTAACATTTAACATCCCAAGTTCTCTAACCAACCTAGAGAAGGTAACTTCATCAAGTGGTTTCGTGAAAATGTCTGCAATTTGCTGTTCTGTGGGTACAAAATGTAACTCCACAGTACCATTCATGACATGCTCTTGAATAAAATGATACTTAACATTAATGTGCTCGGTCCTCGAGTGCTGGACTGGATTGTTTGAGTTTGTTATGACACTTGTGTTTTCGCAGAATATTGAAATTTTGTTCAGCAATAGTCCATAGTTTCGGAGTTGGTTCCTCATCTACAAGATTTGAGCACAATAGCTACCAGCTACAATGTATTATGCTTCGGTTGTCGAAGTTGATACTGAGTGCTATTTCTTGCTATACCAGGAAACCAATCTTCTACCAAGGAATTGATAACTCCCTTATGTACTTGTGCGATCAATCTTACAACCTGCAAAATCAGAATCTGTATAGCCAACAAGGTCAAAACCTGTACCTTTAGGGTACTAAATTCTAAGATTCGGACTTCCTTTAAGATACCTAAATAATCTTTTAACAACTATAAGATTTGATTCCTTAGGGTCAGCCTGAAAGCTAGCACAAAAGTATGTGGCAAACATAATATATGGTCTACTTGTAGTTATATAAAGTAATGAGCCGATCATACCTCTATAGCTTGTGATGTCAAATCTCTTACCAGGTTCATCCTTGTCAAGCTTAATGGCAGTTTCCATAGGGGTTTTGGCTGGAGATGCATCTTCAAGACTATACGTTTTCAAATGATCTCTGATGTACTTGGTTTGGCAAATGAAGATACTTTGCATTAACTTAGCAAATCTACTACACAATTGTTCGTTAGTAGAACCAAATATAATGTCATTCAGATATACTTGTACTAATATCATATCATCTTTATGCATTTTATGAAACAGAGACTTATCTATGACCTCTAGTAAAGCCATTTTCAAGTAAAATTTTTGATAGAGTGTCATATCATGTCCTAGGTATGTCCTAGGTACTTGTTTAAGGCCATAGAATGCCTTGAAGAGAAAGTATACAAAATCAGTAAATTCTGGATTTTCAAACCCTGGGGGTTATTCAATATATACTTCTTCTTCAAGCTCTCCATTCAAGAATGTACTCTTCACATCCATCTGATGTACTTTAAAGTTGGAATGTGTTGTGAATTCCATAAACAACCTGATACCTTCAAGTCTTGCCACTAGTGCATATGTGTCATCATAATCTATACCCTCTTCTTGAGAATAACTCTTAGCAACAGGGCTTTGTTCCTCGTGTCAATGCAATCTCCATACAGTTTATTTCTGAATACACATTTGGTGCCTATTACAGACTTATTCTTAAGCCTAAGTACCAACTTCTAAACTTGTTGATGAGATTATAAAACTGTATGAATAGAAATCGTGATAACTCAGTACTAGAACATGATAGGTAAATAATATTACGTCCACACCGAAATCAGGAAGAAATGAAGATAAGGCAAATACTGTAAATCATGACATTGGAAGAAGTGTTGAAGTCTACTATAGGTCACTGAGAGAAGTTCATTCATATGTTCATGCATCAGTGAAGAATAAGGTGTAAAGACTTTCAGGATTTCAGAAGCGTTGAAGTTTTAGTATAAACGTGCCACTTGAAGATTTCAGTGTATTAGCATTGATTGATGATAGACAGGGTTCAAAGCAAAGGAATCTAGAAGAGTTGAAGATAGGATAAAGACAAAGGTTAAAGAAGACATCTGCAGTCTTGAAGTTATACTCACTGAAAGTAGTTAATTTATATGTTCAAGTGTCAGTGAAGAACAGAGAATGAAGTATTCAAGATTGTGGTAGTAATGAAAACATTGTCTAAGTACCAGAAAAGATTATGGTGAAATGACAGTGTTTATTGATAGTTAGTGCTCGAAGCAAAGGAACAACTAATGAAATCTTAACTGACAATGATTACAATTGAAGAATATTCTAATCAGTGTTAGTCGTCTATGAACCAGACCAGTGCACAAAACGTCAGCACAACAAGAAAAGAATTGTCTCTTCATAATCAAGGAATCAGTTAACTACAAGTGGAATTGATGACAAACAAAGAAATAATTACAAGGATTAATTTAAAGGTATTTCTGAAGTCAAGACAAGTCAAAGTCAAGGGAAGTCAAAATCAAGGACAAGTTAAAGTCAAGACAAATCAAAATTGATTACTAGAGTTTAAACTAGTGCCTTAGGCGCCCTCAAGAGTAATCAATAGCTCTTGGCGCCCTCAAGAGTTGATCAACGCTTGTAGGTGCCCTCAAGAGCAAGCTAAAGCTCTTGGCACCCTCAAGGTGTATCAATAATTCAAATCGCCCTCAAGGCTTATCTACAATACAAGGCACCCTCAAGGATTAAAGCCTACAGGCTCTCTCAAGGATCAAACACTATAAGCGCCCCCAAGGACAATCAAGAGCTATAGGCGCCTCCAAGACTAATCAAGAACTAAATGGGCCCTCAAGATTGATCAACGCTTCTAGGCGCCCTCAAGACTCATCTACACCTCCAAGCGCCCTCAAGATTGATCAAGGCTTTTAGGCGCCCTCAAGGCTCAACTACAGTTACAGGCGCCCCAAGCTTCAATCTATTACTTGAAGCGCCCCCAACAATTCCCTTTGTTAAAGCCTACACTATATAAACAAAGTGACTTTCTCATTTTGCAAAAGTGGAAAATATACAACCACACACAGAGATACAGAGAGAAAAACAGAAGCTGGAGAAGAAGAGATACAAAGCCATACACATACCTTCTTCACCGAAGTTTAATAATCTAGCCGGCTCATTGTATTGCAAATATATAGGGCTACTATAAAACACTCTCTGTGAGATTGATTTCCTTTTGTACAAACACATAGTCAAACATTGTAATAGGAATCAGTCATATATCTTTATTGTAGCGAATAACTAATTTGTTTTTCGGAAACTGGTTCATTTAAAATCGGTTGTAGCACCCATCTGAGTTTATATACGAAAGATATATTCTCCGAAACTTGCCTCATTTATTTACTTGCTAATTTTCTTGAACCTAATTGATTTATCCGGTTATACAAAAAATCAGTAAGCAGCTCACCTAAACACTATAAATAGTCAAACCCACTTTGAAGCAATAATTTATTTATCCGTAAATTTCGAAAAAAATTAAATTATTATGAGTATCGTATTCAAACCTCTTCTACGATACTTCGGGACCTAACAATTGGTATCAGAACCTTCTGATTGATATACAAATCAGGATCCGTAACTCAGTGAAGCTCAGAGTGTCGAAGTTGTTTTGGACTAAGAGGCTTTGTTAAATAAGTTTTAATTATAAACTTTTAATAAGTTTATTTTATAAACTTTTATAAAAAAAATTTATAAACTTTTATTAGTTTATGTTATAAATTTAATTAGTTTATTTTATAGATTTATTATTAAAATTATTTTATAAAATTTGTTCTATAATGGTTTATATTATAAATTTTAATTAGTTTATTTTATAAATTTATTTTGTAAACTTTATTTTATAAACTTTTATAAGTTTATACTATAAATTTTAAATAAGTTTACGCTATAAATTTATTAAAGTTTTTTTAAATTTATTTAATAATTAAGTGTGGCCAAGTTTTGTAAAACAATCATGTGAGATTGGTTTGGCAGTACATTTTTGAAGTCCACACGCGTAACATCGTTTCAGAGTCAAAGTAAAACAATGTTCTTCTATTGATCGTGATGTAGAAGTCAATTCTTCGATAGGGCTGTCAAAAGGATAATTCAGATACAGATCCGTCTGTATCCGTATCCGAATTCGAATCCAAAAATTCGTATATGTATCCGAATCTGAAAATTTTTAAAGGTTCATATCTGAATTCAGATCCGACGGATACTATCCGGATACAAATAATATCAAGATCTGAATCCAATTTTTAATAAGTTTTTTAAATTTATATTAAAAATTCAAAAACAATTACAAAAAAAATATTAAAAATTTAATTTGATTTTTTTTAAATTGAGTTAAGAGTTAAAGGGATTTAAGCCTATTTTATTTTTTTTAAAATTAATTTTTATTTATCTTTTCTATCTAATTTTGTTATCTTAATAATATTAAACAGAAATTATATTTTTATATATGTCTATAATATTTTTACAATTATATAAAATTTGTATAAATATATTATTTAATGAATATATATGCACACACTACAAAGCTAATAAAATAAATTTTAAATTGTATATATATATATATATATATATATTATTTATGTGATATATGTGATACGATTTAAAATGCGTAAAATACTATAGAAATATAAATTGATGTATATTGAATATAAATTTTAAAGTATAACCATGTATAGTGTATATATTAATTTATAAAATTAAAATAGTCATTAGAGTTTAGCTAATTAAAAAATATAATTGAATCAAATTAAATGTTGGTCCCTGATATTGTAGAAGGGGGGTTAAATACAATATCAATATTTTATCGTGAAATATTATATTTAAAAATATTATTTTAAATTAACACAAAATATTAATTGTGATGAAATATTGTTCAAGTAGAAGATATAATTTTAACTTGAAAAGTATTACAAAATTAATTAGTAGAAAGTTTATATAACTGTTTAAAAGCTTAGAACGATTTTGACATGAATTGTTCGAGTTTAACAATTATATTCCAAACTTGCATAGAAATATGTGAATATTACAATGCAGACAAATTTATGAATTTAAATTGTTTTTCTTCTGAATAATGAAGCCAAAGCCTCATATTTATAGAGGTTGGTAAAGCTGGTATGACTTTTGTGCTATGACCTTTTTAGAAACAAATTAACCCTTGTATAACTTTTCAAAAGGCTGGGCATGACTGTTTTTACTCGGCATGACTTTCTAAAATTCGGTATGACTTTTCTAAAGTCATATTCGAATTTTCTTTTAATTAAATAAATCACTATGACTTATTTAATAAAAAATCGGTATGATCTTTTTAAATAAAAAGGTCGGTATGACTTTCTATTAATAAAAAATCGGTATGACTTTTTATTATAGAACTCGGTATGACTTTTTTATCAAAAAGGCTCGGTATGACTTATTTTATAAATAAAGTCAGTATTACCTTTTTAATTAAAGAACTCGATATGTCTTCTTTTAATTAAATTCGGTATGACTTATTTTATAAAATTCGGTATGACTTATTTATATAATTCGGTATGACTTATTTATATAATTCGGTATGACTTATTAAATAGTCATTTGAATTATATTAAAAGTCATATTAAGTCATTTCTTTTATAATAAATTAATTCTACTTAATTTAATTAGTTAATTTATAAATTAAATTATTCAACTTGAATTAATTTAATTGGATAAATTAAATAATCAATTAACATTTGAAAGTAGAATTAAAATACTATCTTTGATATTTATTTCTTAGTAGTCAGCTTTGAAATCTTCCTGTCTTTTCTTTGTCTTCTGTCATAAACCACTTGAGCTCGATGTTGAATATTTATTAATTTAGTTAACACACGAATGTACTGTCTGGTTCATTTGTGTCATACTATAATAAATATTCTCCATTCATTAACTTTTAAGTTGTGGCCTTCTATCATTCTTCTGCTTTACTGTCTTTCCTCTTCTTCTGGAATCTTTCTGTAATAATCACTTGAAATCTTTTATATCTTCCGTATTCTTTAGAAACACTACCACTTTATTTTTCACTGATACTTGAACATTTTAAATGAACTTCTTCCAGTGTTGAGTAGCAATCCCATGAAAATACTTCTGATACTTAGATCCTTTGTGATTAGTTGACTGTCTTCATCTTGATTCCTGTTTGGTATTTATTATTTACTTTTCTTTATAGCTAGAGTTGAGTTGTCATCTAATTATTACAAATAGGCCTAGTCATATGTTTCTCATTAAATGGTCTTATAACTATAAGTGTATGTATAAAAATATATAAATATGCTTATAACTATAAATGGGTTTAAAAATATATAATTATATATTATATATATTAAATATATATATATATATATTAAAAATATATATATATATATATATATATATATATATATATTATATAATTAATTTCGGATACATATATTTTCAGATACGGATATTTTCGGATACGGATGTGCATATATCCATATTCGTATCCTGAATCTTCGGATTCATATACGGATAATATCCGATTTCCTCCGAATACGAATAGTATCCATTTTTTTCCGGATACGAATACATATATTTCGGACGAATATTTATTTTTTTGGATTTTTTTGACAGCTCTACAGGGCACCCATAGTTACCAATCTAACTAGCGCCCTCAACAATATATCCTCTAGCGCCCTCAAGAAAATACGTGTAGTGCCCTTAACAAATAATAGTCCCTCCGTCTCACTCATTTGTTTACATTTCAGATAGAGTGTCTGACACACATTTTAAGGTGCGTATAAAATATAGTTCCATAACTTATTTTTAAATTTTTATTTTTTCTGAATAAAAATTTAAACATTCAATTTTTATTCAAAAACAAAAAAATGTTAAAATAAGTTACGAAACTATACTTTATATGCACATTAAAATGTGTGTTAGACACTCTCTCCGAAATGCAAACAAATGGGTGGGACGGAAGGAGTATATAGAAGCGCCACAAGGAATTAATATGGCTAGCGCCCTTAAGATTTGCCGTACCAAAATATTATTTGGTATCCCAAGTTGTGTACTCTTTAATTTTTATTTTCGATTTATTTATTTTTCCAGAAAAATTTTAAATTCTTGAAAATTAAATATTTCTTTAAATATTAATTTATTAATTTTTACTTTTTGAGAAATTTCAAATATTCTTGAAAATTAATTATTTGTAATTTTTTTTTGATTAGTTTATTTTCTAAGAAAATTAAAAATTCTATTAATTTAATTTTTTCTTAAATATTAATTTGAGGGCGCTCAAGGGTTAGTAGTTGAAGATTTTCCCAGGTATTGAAGACAACTAAAATTGACTGAAGAAAACCCAATGAAGTTAATTATGGAACAGGTTCAAGAAGATGTGGTATTAATTTCCTAAGAGGTTTCCTCCAAAGGATCCCACTGGTTATTCAGATGCTGGAAAAGAAGAGATTAATTAGGGTATAGTTTTTGGTTGATTTGAGTTGAATTTTTAGACAAAAAATCTTAGGGGTTACAGTAGTATAGGAGAACAAACTGAACTACCTGACATCTCTGTACAAGCCTTAAAGTTTATTCTACATGGATATTACAGGAAGTTCGTGTTAACACTGCAGATCATCTGGAACGTAGGGTTACAGCCATCGGGAATATAAGGATATAACCACATCATCCATAGAGGAACTATTTGTGTGCTGAAGACCTATGAACTAGAACAAGAGCTGAAGAAGATAATATTTGGTAAATCAGGTTGTTAGCATATACACTATATTTGAGATTCAAGAACCAAATTTGACAGTAGTTAAGGTTGAGAACCTCTGAACAGAAATGAAATGACCCGAGAAGCTGAATTGAAGATGTTGTAGCTCAATGTAGTGGTCAATGTGTTAAAAGTGAATCATACACTTTGGAATAACTTGAGAATTGGACTACAAGTCAAGCCTGCAAGGCAACTAGAAGTTCAGTGACATCAGATTTAGACGGAATCTCAATTCTAAATCTAAGGTCATTACCTATAGATTCCATAAAGAAGATTTTCAAAACCAGATCAAGAGGCGGTTACAAAACACATATAGTTTGAAATAGAAAGACAAGATCAGTTTTATGCTACATAGTTTGAATAAGCATGTACAAGTAAATGATGACAGACACTGTGTTGGGCCGAAGAAAAAATCTCAATCATTAGTGAGGATGAAGCAAGGGAAATCATTTGTTGGTAAACTTAAATGCAAGGTTGATTCTATCAGTGAAAGTGATGACCCATATGGTTATCTAGCATAAATGACCACCACTGGAGATGAATTACTATGCACTTCACAGGTACACATTCTAACTAGTATACTTTTATCTAATTCAGAACTATATGATTATTAACTTTTGAAATATATTATATTCGTGCCAGCATGTTAGCATCTTAGGACTTGAATGTTTAATTGATTGCTAAGAATGAGATATTGCATGCTAGGATCCATGAGTTTAATTAGTACATTTCATACTTGGTTTTCTATGCAGTAAAATGAATATCTAGAATTAGATAGAGTGTTCTAGATGTTTAGGTATATCCTTGAACAGTTGCTTGAACTTGATTTAAATCTTATGTAATTTAATACATCTGCTAATGTTGTGAAAATTGCTAATAGACAAACATGTCATGGATGAGATATTTTATATTTGTTCTTACTTGAAATTTTTTATGTGCTTATTTTCATATGATTTGCCCCCACTCACATAGTTGCACTTAAATGTCATATTTTTTCATGTAATGCTTGTTAAGGAATATAAGATTAAAAGATGGTAGAATTATCTAAGTAGTCATTAAAACTTGTTGATTCGAGGGTTAATCTAAAACTGACTTAGGTAATTAGAGATATGTAAAACTGTTAAACAACAACAGAAATGGATTAGGAAGAATTAGTAATCAAATTGTTAGTTCTTTTATTCCATATGATTTTAGAAAATTATTGAATATCTGTAAATCTGCTTGACACTTGTCATATTTGTGTAAGATGGTTAAAGTAAATAGTACTGAATTTTCTAATATGCATAACATGCCTGAATTGTATAATTCTTATCTATAATGCATTGAAGCTGAATGTTACCATGTGTTCTTATTTTCGTGCTTGCTTATCTATATTTGAAAATGCATATCTCAGGACTTGCATAATCTTAAGGGAAGCATGTATAAGAATCACAATAGTGTAAAGACTGCTAGTTGACCTTTAGTTAGGTTGGAATCACTAATCTCGTAGCCTTAAAACTACCTTGTCAAGGCTACTATAAATGAGAAGTGATCAGTCAAATATAAGTTTGTTCATGTTAAGGTTGAAGCTGTTGTTACCACTGCTGAAAGCAATATCTCTAACCAATCTAGACTCAATTAAAGTTGAATACCAAGAAGCTTAATCATTTGTGATTACAAAGTATGTAACAAAAGACAAAAGTTATGTGATTTCGTGACATTTATGGCATGAAGCATATGATTAAGATTGAAGCTCTGATATCACAGTTGGTTGAGGAAGCCTACCTAACAGTAACCTTTAGAGATGATAGCAAAAGATGTACAAGGGATTTGGCTATCATGATTTTAGTATTTTCATCACTGAAATCATCTTTCTTGTCAACGGACTTAAGCACTATCTACAGGGCACTAGGAAATTCTATATCAAGGGTTTTTTAGGAAAGCATTGAAAAGAAAAAGTGTTTGATCTCAAGCAAGAAAGATGGAAGCTCACTCAATAGGGAGTGAGGAATTTTATTCGTAGCTGACATAGATTCTATATGCAGAGGTGAAGTGAGTTTCTTCGTAAAGCTTCATCAGTAAAGAGTTAGCTATGGCATAAGAAGTTCTCACATTTGTTGATCAAGACAATGGATTCTCCGATAAAGATGAAATTGGTGAGAGGACTGCTTCATATGGAATTCTATCGAGAAGGACATAGTAAAGTGTGTCATGTAGGGAAGTCAATGAAAATATCACATTGAAGCAAGTTATGACATGAAAGAAATATGCTTAGTGATGGTTGATGACAACCCTAGTTATAATTTAGTGTTTTTCGTGCATTCAACGGATAATATATCCTATATAGTGATTGATCACATCAGGAAGATCAAGTTGGAAGCTAAGTTGTGAGAACTTTGAAGTCAGATAGTGGAACTGAATTTCGTGAATAAAGTTCTATATGAATTCTGCACTTATAAAGGCTATGAGCTGAAGTAATTAACACAACATGTTGCTTTAATCAACAAGATCGTGAAAAGACATCATATGAGTTAATGGCTAACCAGAAGCAAACATTGAAGCTCTTTCGTGTGTTTAGAGGAAATTGATATTTATTGAAGATTTAGATGAGTATCTTGACAAGTTTGAAGTTAAGGCTCATGAAACAATTTTCCTCGGCTACTCATTGAAGTTGAAAACTATCAAGACATATGTGATTGAAAACCAGAAGGTAATTGAAAGTCTGAATGTATCGTCCTACTACACCAAGCTCCCAAGCATTCAAATGAAAGACTATTCTGAATCTTTGAAGTTTCACATCTTATCAGAGTCAAATTCATATACTGGTGATGAAACTGAGGTTGTAGAAGGAAACAATGATAATGATGATGATTTATATCCTCTTAGTGGAAATGGTAGTGAATCTACATAACTCATGAACTTTAAAAGAATCTACTGAATAAGGTGAAGGATCATCAACACATCCTAGCAGCAACTCAGTGGAACAAATAAAAGAAGGATCTACTAGTCGTACTCAACATAATGAAGATCAAAGGAATACATTAAGAGCATATCTGTCAAGACAAAGGGTTTGAAGTCAAAGTCATTCCTGGAGTCTAGTTCTTAGTGATCCGGATACTAGAGTAAAGGCTAAAAGTGTTATACAAAGTAAATGGTTATTCTTCAGGAAAGAACAACTATTAACAGTTGGTAGCCCAAAGAAGAGTGAAGATGCACTGATTGAACTAGATTGGGTGATTGCAATGCAATATGATCTCAATCAGTTCGAAGGCAGAATTTAATGAAGCTGGAACCCAGACTAAAAGACAAGGCTAAAA
This sequence comes from Oenanthe javanica, assembly GCA_008931105.1. Classification (NCBI taxonomy): domain Eukaryota; kingdom Viridiplantae; phylum Streptophyta; class Magnoliopsida; order Apiales; family Apiaceae; genus Oenanthe; species Oenanthe javanica. The sequence goes on along the minus strand of QRFB01001753.1, from coordinate 22,319 downwards.
TTGGTACAATAAGGGTTTTCAGAGACTAGATGATTATTGGCATTGTTATGAGAGACAAAGCCAAACTGGTTGCTACAGGTTACTATCAAGTAGAAGGTATCGATGATGATGGAAACAGAATGTTCGGGACTTTCAAGATCTAACTGCAAGCACTAGTGATGAGACTTGATCCTATTAGGGCTTAACAAGTTAATAACCTAACAATATGACATTCCTAGCACATGTTGAGCGTTCAAGTATGAATATGTATCAGAAGAATGTGAACAAGTGCACTCTTGGATGATGAGTTAGAAGTTGAAGTTGATTTACAACATTTCCTGAAATTTGAAGTTGCATATACATTGGAATTTGTATATCATTCTCTTCCCAAGCTCCGTATGAATGGAGTTAGGGATTCAAGAAAATCGTCAATGACATAGTATGACATTCTAACTGCAAATTACTTGAAAATGATTTTATATTGGAGTAGTTATATACATATCTCTCTAGAATTCAAGGCACACACATAATGTAATATCAGTGCTAGGATACAATGAGTTTATTATATATGGGTCTACTAACTAAAACTTTTGTAAGAGATTATTGCTAAGTTAATGCAGAGTAGGTACAAGATGAGCATGTTAGAAGAGTTGCAATTCTTTTTGAATTATAAGTAATTCAACAGAATTACTGAAATTTAAAGTATGTCATGGATCTTTTTGAGATGTGCAGTTTAGAAGATTCTAGACCTGCCAAGACTTATTTCCAACAGACCTAAGCTTGATCAGGGAAAATCAGGTATATGAACTGAAGTGACAAGCTATAGAGGTATGATCATCTCATTACTTATTCAAGTGCATAAAGACTATATATTATATTCCCAATATGCCTATGTGCAAGTTTCCAAATGGATACTAGAGAATCTTATCTTATAGCTAAGATATGAATTGTTAGATATCTTAAGGGATTACAAATTCTTAGAATCAGGTACCCTAAAGATACTATGTTTAACCTAATTGGCTATATAGATATAGATGATGCAGGTTGTAAGAAAGATGGGAAAGTAATTCCTAGAAGTTGTCAAATTTGTGGAAGAAGTTAGATTCTTGTTGAAAATAAGAGAAAACATTCAACATACATAGTTGCAGCAAAGGCGGAAATTAAAGGAACTAGTGAATGTGATGCTCTAATCCTCTAGACAAGGAAACTACTTCAACTTCTACAACTCTGCTAGATACTCTCTACACCACTTGAGGAGCAAGCGCATGAACATCATATATCATTTCTTTCGAGGGTAGTCCTTAATAGAATAACTTGCAGATATTTGCTAAATAACTTAATGAATTTATTTTGTCTAAATTGGTTAGTTAACTTGGGATATTAATTATGTGCATATTTGTTGGAAATCCCATTTGCACGGAATTCTTAAATGAGTTTATAAGTATTAAATTTTCCATATTTAAAGGACTTGTGAATTTATTTTAAATCCAGTACCTCTTACTTTTTGCTACTATGTTTAATTCTCATGCTTACAATGTTATATGCATATGTGGTAGTTAAATTTTCTAGCATAAGATAGCAACATAATTATTTGTATGTTAAATATTTGATGAGTATTAATTAATGATATCTTGCTTAATTTCTCTAATATTTTGCTCTCATACTTTTAATATTTTATTGTAAATAATTGTGATACTTTTAGTATTAGTGATATTATTTATAATTTATGTTCTAAGTAATCAATGCATATTTCAAAAATCACTAAAATTGAAAGACGACATATTTTCTAAGTTATGTGTATAAAATTCTCAATATTTTATATACTTAGGAAATATTTCTAAATTTGATTTTGTTAGGGAGGAGTTGCAATTAGGATCACAAGTATTAAATGTCAATATTTATAGGACTTGTGAATTTCTTTTCTACTATTTTCTCGAGCTTACGTATATCATTAATAATTGTTATGAGTATAATTGTAATATGCTTGAGTGACGATTATTAGATATAGCGTAGGAAGTTAGATGCTAATATTCAATATTATGAATATTTAATATTTAGCAATATTATTTTATCTTATTAAAATTATGGATTGAAGCAATTCAATGCTTATTAGTTTCATAATTTTGATTTGATAAAATATTAGAGTCATAATTTCTTATATTTTGAAATTATTGATAAATATCAAGTAATGATATTTTGTTAATGTTTCTTTGCAATTAATTTTGATATTTTTAATATTAGTGATAATACATATTGTTTATCTGAAATCACTAATAATAAAAATATGTCTAAATGCTTATTGTTTTACTGAATAATTGTCATGTGTTATTTGATTTATATATATGCATGTCTTTTGTAATTGTTAAGTATTGCATGAGTATTACTATTAGTTTTCTTTCTTTGACTGAATGTTTTAAACCTGAATGTATTTAAAAGAAATTTCTTGTCTATTTCTTTTTAAAAATATTTTATTCAAAGATACATTCATTTTTCTATCAGTTTTAGAGAAGAAAACATCAAAATTCTTTTTCAAAACTTCTCTTTTAAAAATCTTTTGATTTACAGCCCTACTTTGGTTTCTAAATTCTTGGGTGTGAATCAAATTTTTCTTGAGGATAATCTTTCTCTAAATCTCAATTCTTTTATCATCTCTCAAAAGCTGGTTTTAAATGCTATATTTTTAAAACTTTTTTCTCTCTTAATTTTTCCTTTTAAAGTACTAGAAACTATGTGACTGCTATTTTATTCAAAGAAATTGTTTTACTTCGAGGTATCAACCATTTGTAAAATGATTTGTTTTCAAACATTTGTTTCAATGCTTGTTTCACATTGATTCAAAGTACCAAAATAGTGGTTGTTGCTTTGAAGGCCTTGTACTGTATTGTTAAGCATATATCTACCCTCATTGTCATATGTTTATGTTTTAAGTCAGGTATACTATCAGATGGACGAAAATGATGAAAATGATGAAAGTCATAATTGCATTACGAGTCTGAATATCATTGTCCTCTATTTGATAAGGATGTTTTGCAAAACTGTTTTTAAAACTATAGTATTAAGATTTAATGGAAAAGAGTCATTTTATCGAGATATAATTTGGTAAGAGAGTTGAATTTCTTCTTTGATATAAATTCTTACGTTTTATTATGGAAAGTTTGCCTTATAGGAAATTCATAAGGGATATAAACTTTCTTCTCTTATACACTTTCCCGCATTTAATATGGGATATGTATCTTAAAGAAAATTTCGTATCATGCTCTTAAATGTTAAATCTTTAGTTCCGACAAAACTTATTTACTAAAAGTGATTTAACGCAATCTATTATCATTCCTCATTATATTTTTCCTTCTCTCTGAGATGAAAAATATGTTTTGGAATGATAATATGATTATCTTTTTATCTTGTTGACTCTGTCTGTTCAGCTACCAGTGGCTTTAGAAGCCGGCTAAGAGGTTGAAAACCCATCAATTTCTTACCCAGGCCATAGTACCAAACACTAATTCATCCACTTTCATATATTAACCCCTGGTGATATAAAGAACACATGTTAGTTAGAGGTTGATTAGGGAGAAACTGCACTTGATGTAGCAAATAAAGATGAAGTCGAAAGTGCATCCAAAACTCTAGCTCTAGAGAAGAAAAGTAGTATATAAACTGAGATAACTGAAAGCTCATATGCATCTTCTCAAAAGGATGCAGAGCTGAAAAGGCAATAAAACTGTCTCTGGAATCATTCTCTCAACATGGTGAGTCCATTGAAATTCGCTCGTCAGCTAGAGCACCTTGAAATGAGTCAATCACACCACCGGCACTCACGCTGATAGTAAGCCTAAATAGATAAATTCTAGGAACACATTGCAAGGTGTGCACAGTGAGAGGTATAGACATTTAGAGGAGATACAGACTCTAATTTGCCATACATTACATTGTCCAAGGTATCTACCTCAAACAAAAATTAATCTTTTGCATCCCGAAAGGGAGATCTCTTGTTCAGATTTATCTGGGCTTGAGAGGCAACTACTTGGAAAGAATTCTTCAGATGAGTCAGGTAGGGTATTTTATATAAAATTCCCGTCACCGGGTTACGAGGGAAACGTAGGCTTTAATTTTCCATTCATTACATTGCCTACTACGTCACCCCTCCTAGAAGGAACATTTCTAGATCTTGAAAAGGAATGTCCACCTCCCATTTATGGAGAAGGTGTGAGGCAATCCCTTGATAGAACAAGGCAAGATTCCCTAACAGATATTAATATCTTGGGATAACCCATCTCAAAGAGGTGAGGCTCCACTAGATAGTGATTTAGCAAAAGCTATTGAGTCTGGTGCTGAGATAGTGTTTATGCATGATAGTTCAAGAACACCTCTACGATGTAATTCTCCACTTGATAGTGATTCATTTTTTTCTGATGAATCAGGTGATGAGAATATAAATGAATTGAAGGATTTCACTTGTAGGTACAGAAGACTATATATGGAATGCAGAGTGAAAGTGAGGGAGAAAAATACTTGAGTGAAAGTGAGGGAGAGCTACACTTGAGTAATAGATAGGGAGGGAAAGAGTGGAACACTTCAAAGTGCTCGACACTTAAGTGTAAACACCAACAGAACATAATAAACGTGAGGAGACCATAAACCAAACACTTACCCTTGCTACATGCTACTTTTGAAATAAAAGCTACTATGTTTTCCCAATCAATGACAGACGAGAACCTTCTTTGGAAGACAAGCCATGAGAAATTTATGGTCCAGTAGAGGATTCCTCAACAAAGGGGGAAAATTTAGTATACAAGAAAAAGGAGAAAGTTTTATCTTCGTGTCCTTAGGGGAGAAGTTAATATCCTTAGGGGGAGAATTTATACAAGAAAAAGAAGAATCTTCTGATCATAATGGGAGAATTAACAGAAAAAATATTAGAGAATCAAGAAACTGTATCATATACTTGAAAGGAGTTGTCAGTGGAGGATTCCTCATCCAAGTTGGATATACAGAAAATAAATGACACTTCTATTATTAAACTAAAGGGAGAAGTGTAATATTCCTAAATTTCAGGTACTTTTAAAACTTTTATTAATAAATAGTGAGTACGCATTAGAGGTAAAAAAAATTGGTGGAATTATATAAATTGTATGTCGAATAGTAGAGTTACGTAGTTGTATTTTTTTTAAGTTGGTCTACGTAATATACGTAGAACTTTCTTAATATGTTTTATCCGGAGAATTACCCCTGAAATCTTTCGGATAATTAGGATGGAGTTTACATGATAAATTATATTTTGGATAATAATTAAGAATGAGATTTTGATGGGTATTCAATTTATTAGAATTCCCGGAACGAGTTAAAGATTAAATTTATCGTTGCGAATCATTACGGAAACGAAAAATCATATGACTTCCCAAGCATTATTAAAGAGCCGATTTTTATTATTGCATGGACTAAAAGAAATGCAATTACTTGCACTTGGTTGGAATAATAAGAAATGCTAGTAGTAATCTTGACCAAAGTCAAGAAGTCTTGTTGACTTGACCCTTGGTGGATAATAAAAGACAAAGGCCAAGCTAGACATTGCATAAGGAAAGAAAAAGAAAAAGAAAATATAAAAATCAAGCTACAAGGAAGCTCTCGGCTGAAACATCAAGGGAGGGAGGAGAAAAATTCATAGCTTCAACCATACTTGCTTGTTTGTGTTGATTAAGGTCTTAAAAGAAAGGTATAACCATTACCTAGCATCCATATCAATCTTAAGCTTAGCTATCCATTGATTCTCTTGATTTTCATGAAAACCTAAGAACATGAATAGTAACTTTTCATAAAAATAAAATCTTAAACTTATGTTTTATGATTGCTTAGCCTTGGTAGATGCTTGTTTAGAGATCTTTATGCTATGGGTAGTTGTTTAAGAGCATGCTAGAATATAGAATGCTTGAAACCCTTATGTGGTGATTGTAGTTGTGTTATGCCATGTTTAAGTAATAATCTTAGAATAAATCATGGTAAATTGTGATCTTAGTTGTTAAACAAATATCTTGATTGGCTAAGGTTGGGTGATGGAAATTGTATGAGTTGATTATGAATTGAATTGGTTGTTATGGAGTAGTATGAATTGTGGCTTGAATGAGTAAAGCTAGTGGCTGTGTTTTGAAGATTTATTGGTAACAAATGGATGCTTGTATAATTGTGAAACCACTTGGGATTGAGTCTTCATATGTTCAAGTAGTTGTATAAATTGTGTTGGAGTTGTTTGGGGTGAATTTAAACAGGTTAAAAATTGAGGAAATGACGAGCGTATAAACATAACCACGCCATTTTTTTCTGGCCTTAACTGTTCATGGTCATTANTCATTCGAAGGGGCTACCCTGTTTTGTTTTATGATTTCTATATGTGTTTAGATAGATAATGTTCTCTAGATCGTTTGCCCGCAAAAATCATGCCAATCGGAGCTACGAGCTAAAAGATATGGCCAAAATGGTAGGGGTAGCGCAGAAATTCAGCAATCCCGTTTTCTACGAACTTTGGAGTTATGATCACCCTAGTTAGAGGACTCCATAAATCTTGAATATTTTATCTAAAATACTAGGAACATATGTGATGACATGGGAAGAAGAATTGGATTAAAAAGATTAAAACCTGAATTGTTAAAATTGTTTGAATCCAAGTGGTACAAGTGAAAAGTTTAGGAAAATGTTAGCACTTTGGTTTTAGCCACTCCTTATCATGAATGACGTTTGAGGCTAAATTAGAAAATGAACCCTTATCGAAAAATGTCATATAATGACATTGGAATACTACGAGCTAATGAACTTGACTAACATGTGTCGTTTGGAAAGATTAGGTAGTTGTAAGAGTATGTGCTAATAGAACTAATAAGAGACGTTCCTATAGATAATGACAATACTGTTTTCATTCGTAGACACTCAGACAAGGCCAGGAAGGAACATACCCCAGCTTGAAAACTCTGGCAAGTATCCGACACTTTANATAAGAGATGTTCCTATAGCTAATGACAATACTGTTTTCATTCGTAGACACTCAGACAAGGCCAGGAAGGAACATACCCCAGCTTGAAAACTCAGGCAAGTATCCGACACTTTATCATTTTGATTCTTGTATATCACAAGATTGTGTATAAGTTGTTGAAGTTGCATATCCCATGTTTACCTTGAATTGTTTCAAGTCTTTTCAATTTGATTCTGAGACTGCTCTGGACTTCTCGAAAAACAGAGCATGTCTAAAGCCCGAGTGAATATTTATTTCGTGAAACGAATTATCCTTCGGGATAATTAGCGACTAACCGAGGAGAGTAGGTTATTCTATCGACAGTAGTCGATGACTATCAAACTATTTGATTCAACTGTAATAAAAATGTTATGATGATCACTGAGGATTATCAACTTATTTTTTATGATTATTTTAATTATTTAAATAATATTTAAGAATTAATTTAAATATTATTTAATATTATTTAAATATTATGAAGCGTTCAAAACGAGATCATTCAATTAATTTAGCAGTATTTGATTATTTTAAATAATATTAAATATTATTTTAATATTATTTAATATTGAGAATTTTAAAAGGCAATTATTGTCAACTACTTTTATTCCTAGCCTATTGTAATATGATTTTACTTTGATATTTTTTATTATTATTATTATCCCGATTGACTGAGATTCGAGGGTTAACCTAGTACCCGAATCACTACTTAAATATTTTGATGATCTCTAAAAATATTTTGGAACTTTCGTGAATTCTTTAAATATTATTTTTAATTAATTATTGGTTATTTAATTACTAATAAAATATTTTGTGAATATTTTTGGGCTAACAACTCCACACTAGGGAAGGTATGAATAATCCTGACATTCTTCCCATATATACTTGAATCTTTCGGAACTAGCATAGGGTTCCAAATAAATACTCTTTATTAAAGTGGTTTTCTAGCGACTCCCCGGTTGTGTTCTGGATTCTTCTTGAATCAAGTACCTTGTTTTGTTAATTCATTGACTAAGAGCCAACCCACACCGATACGATTACTTCCACCAAAGTTCGGAAGTGAATCTATGATCTGATGATTGAAATCCTAGAGAGGATAATTATTAGTCTAGAAATTTCGAATATACTGTTCCTTCCAGACTCAGCTTTGGTGTCACGTATTCACCAGGGACTGGAGTAAGGTTGCGTAAGAGGTCGAGTGACGCACGACCCAGCGTAATTAAAAGGCCCATGAGATGCCTAGGGTGACGTCCCGATAAGGGGTTGTCCTTCTACTACTAGAGAAAGTGACTGATTCTTCTATTGTACAATGCGACTGATCATCGCGTACAGTAGGGCATTGAAAATTCTCCAACCATAGTCCCTCTTCCAATTAGAATTTGACGTTGCACTGTAACGAAAGCCTAGGTGCTGAGTTACTGATGGTGTCAACGGGAAGTATAATCAACTCTGATTTTATTCACATATGTCAGTTTCGTTGATATCTTGATATTATATTATGTTATTGTTTCACTACCTTGATATACTGTTATCTATTACTTGCTGAGCATTTGTATCTCACTCTTGCTTGTTGTCCTTTTTCCCCACCTTACAGTTGCTGACCATGTCCAGCCGTGTGCACCGAACCCCACGCAAGCGGGTAGCAAGGGCAAGGGCCCCGTATGAGAGGATCCGCATTACTGTCCCTGAGGTAGGAAAGCTTAGTAGGATAGGCTTTCAGCTTTTGCTAATCAGGTTTATTTATAAGTATGACCTATGTAAGTATATGAAATATGTGTAAGTTAATCAACTTTTGACTGCTATATAGTTTCCTCAGGAAGCTATAGTCAGTGGTAAAACTCCAGTTTGTAATAACTATATAATGTAACAGATAAGACTTAATTATGTAAATTATGATAACTCCGCTTCTGAGACTATGGCTCGTGTGTGTGAGATAAAGTGTTGAGGTCATCAACATGTCATTTACCCTGCGATTATTATATTGTTGTTTGTTGTTATTGGATTACAAGTGTGTGTATATACTGGAATTTGGATAGTGGCAACCTGGATCTCCGACCCCGGGTCTGGGGGTGCCACAAGAAGAAGAAAAAGAAGAAGAATCATATTCTAAGGGGGAGAACATTACTTGAGTTATGTTCTATGTTCTACTGAAGAAGTTCCTAGGAATTTTGATTCTTATGAAGCTTTGTTCATGATAAGTTCTTTAAGTTCAAACTATGAAGGATTTTGAAGTAGAAAGAGCTCAAATAGAAAGAAATGAAGACGATACTACATGAATATCAGTTCATTACTAGAGGAACAAACATCTTTCATTTCAGTTACACAAGAAATCTGGAAATGCAGGATCTGATCCAGAAAAACCAGTAGCATTATTTACATGTCCCGGACCATTACTTTTTCTAGTTGTTAGTTGAGTTATCCTCTTTATGAGATTTGTTTGCTAACTTTAACAATCAAATAGGGGGAGATTTTTGGTGAGATTATTAAGTTGTATGAATAGTAATCGTGATAACTCAACACTAGAACATGACAGGTAAATAATACTACCTCCATACCGAAATCAGGAAGAAATGAAGATAAGGCAAATACAGTGAATCAAGATATTAGAAGAATTTTTGAAGTCTACTACAGGTCACTGAGAGAAGTCCATTCATATGTTCATGCCTCAGTGAAGAATAAGTTGTAAAGACTTTCAGGGTTTCAGAAGTTTTGAAGTTTCAGTATAAAAGTGTCACTAGAAGATTTTAGTGTATTAGCATTGATTGAAGATAGACAGTTTTCGAAGCATAAGAATCTATAAGACTTGAAGACATGGTAAAGACAAAGGTTAAAGAAGACATCTGCAGTCTTGAAGTTATACTTACTAAAAGTAGTTCATTTATATGTTCAAGCGTCAGTGAAGAACAGAGAATGAAGTGTTCAAGATTGTGGTAGTAATGAAGACGTTGTCTAAGTACCAGAAAAGATTCTAGTGAAAGGACGGTGTTTATTTATAGACAATGCTCGAAATAAAGGAACAACTGAGGAAATGTTAACTGACATTAATTGTAATTGAAGAACATTCTAATCAGTTTTAGTCATCTACGAACCAGACCAATGCACAAGATGTCAGCACAACAAGAAAAGAATTGTCTCTTCATAATCAAGGAATCAGTTAACTATAAGAGGAATTAATGACATATAAAGAAATAATTACAAGGATTAATTTAAAGGTATTTCAAGTCAAGACAAGTCAAAGTCAAGGGAAGTCAAAATCAAGGACAAGTTAAAGTCAAGACAAGTCAAAATTGGTTACTAGAGTTTAATCTAGTGCGTTAGATGCCCCCAAGGTTAATCAACACCTGTAGGTGCCTTCAAGAGTAATCAATAGCTCTTGGCACCCTCAAGAGAAAACTAAAGCTCTTGGCGCCCTCAAGGTGTATCAATACTTTAAATCGCCATCAAGGCTTATCTATACTATAAGGTACCCTTAAGGATCAAAGCCTACAGACGCCCTCAAGGATCAAACACTATAAGCGCCCCCAAGGTCAATCAAGAGCTATAGGCGCCCCCAAGAGTAATCAAGAACTAAAGGTGCCCTCAAGATTGATCAAGGCTTCTAGGCGCCCTCAAGACTCATCTACACCTCCAAGTTCCCTCAAGACTCATCTACTCCTCCAATTCATTTAAAACCAGGTGTAACACCCCTCTGGGTTTATATACGAAAGATATATTCCCCGAAACTTGTCACATTTATTTACTTACTAATTTTCTTGAACCTAATTGATTTATCTGGACATACAAAAAATTAGTAAGCAGCTCATCTAAATACTACAAATATCCAAACCCACTCTGAAGCAATAATTTATTTATCCACAAATTCCGAAAAGAATTTAAATTATTGTGAGTATCGTATTCAACCACTCTTCTACGATACTCAGGACCTAACAAACCTTTCTACCTTTCTAATTGATTGAGCTCTTTTTGCATTGCAATTACCCCATCAGGATCATCAAGTGCTTCTTCAATTTTCTTTGGTTCCATTTCTGAAAGAAAACCAGAGAAGTGACATTCATTTTGCGTAGCATTTCTTGTTTGAACTCCAGCTTTTGAATCACCTAGAATTAGTTCATAGGGGTGATATCTACTCCACCCCTATATCTAGGCAGATTCGCTCTAGATGATTCAACATGATATTCATTGTGCTGAGTTATACTAGTTGATCATTCACTTGCTCCCCTTGAGTTGCTGCTTGGTTGGGAATGTGATTCTCTACCTGTACTAGTAGTTTCTGTGAATCTTCCATTGTTTCTACTACTAGGATCAGAATCACCGTTACCATTACTCTCAGTTGAAGGTTGGTGTTCTACAGTAACTTAAGGTTCATCTTCACCTTCATCTGAGTTCAAGTTTTCACACATCAGAGTTTCAGTGTGAACTTCTCATTGGATACTTTGGAACTTGAGATCATCAAAAGTTACAATCGTGCTTTAACTGATCTTCTTGTGATCAATCACATAAACCCTATAAGCCTTAGATTCCAATGAGTAGCCAAGAAATATGCCTTCATGAGACTTAGATTCAAACTTCTCAAGATGTTCATCATCTTTTAATGCAAAACACTTTGCTCCAAACACATGAAAGTATTTCAGTGTTGGTTTCTTATTTGCAATCAACTCATATAGAGTATTGTCATAATCTATGTTGATCAGAGTATGATTCTGAGTGTAGCAAGTTGTATTGACTGCTTCAACCCAAAAGAACAAAGGTAACTTGGCTTCAATCAACATTGTTCTTGCTGCTTCAACCATAGTTCTGTTCTTCCTTTCTACTACTCTATTCTGCTACGGAGTCCTGGGCACTGAATATTGTCTTGAAATTCATTTTTCAGTACATAAGTCATTCAAGGTTACATTCTTTAAATTCTGTTCCATTATCAGGCCTTATCTTCTTGACAGACAAATTAGCTTCCAACTTAATCTTCTTTATGTGATCAATGATAGTTTGAGGGGCTTCATCCTTTGAGGCTAAAAACATTACCCATGTGTATTTTGAGTAGTCAACTACTATTACCAGTACATACCTCTTTCTTGACAAATACATAACATTAACTGGACCAAATAAATCCATATGCAGTAATTGCAGTGGTTTAGTAATGTTTGACATTTCTTTGCTTCTGTGGGATGCTTTCTTTGATTTCCTTTTTTTACATGCGTCACACAGACCTTCTTGACAGAACTCCATTTCAGAAAAACCTCTAACAAATTCCCTATTTAATAAAGAGTTCATTGCTTTGAGGTTTAGGTGTGAAAGTTTCTTGTGCCATAACCAACTGTCCTCTGTTGAAGACTTGCTATAAAAACATTTGATTTCACCTTTGCTTGCAGAGAATAAGCCAGCTACAAAAAGATTCCCTTTTCTCACTCCTTGAAGAGTAAGCTTCTCATATTTCCTATTTTGAATTGCACATTTCTCCTTTCTGAATATGACATCATAACCCTTGTTAGTGAATTGACTTATGCTCAGGAGATTGTGTTTCAATACTTCAACAAGAGAGATATTTTCAATGATAACATTTTTAATTTTCAGATTGCTATATTCCGTTATGAATCCTTTGCTGTTATCTCCAAAGGTAACTATCGAGTTAGCTTTCTCAACCAAATCTGATAGTAGGGTCACCAGTCATATGCCTAGAACAGCCACTATCGAGAATCCACATGACACACTTGTTCTTTTTTATGCCCTACAACCACATATTGATTACTTCTTCTTTGGCACCCAAAGTTGGTTGGGTCCAAGAGGCATAGAGATTTTAACAGTTTTGGCTACATGAATTAACTTGTCATGGTCTTTCTCATCGACTGTGCCCTTATCCTTTAGTTTAGTCTTGACAGGTTTGTCTTTAGGCTTAGGGATAGGGGTTTCCTTCCTAGATTTAAGAGGACTAACAGTCTTTGCCCTAACATGCTTTTTACTAATGTTCATGTCATTGTTAATGCAAGTACTAGACGAAACATTCATTAGATTTATATATGTAGACATGAAGTTAAAAGCACATGGCATAAATCCTACTTTACCACATGGTTGATGAGAAGTAGACATGGCAGACATACTAGGAATTTTAGTTTTTACTATAACATTTTTGCATGCATGAGTACGATGTCTAGTAGAATTATAGTTACTGCAAACTTTCATAGCAGCCTTCGGGAAATAGGCATAATTATTTTTCTTAATAATACCTATTTTGCCATTTTTGTTAGCCTTTTTATTTTCAGTCTTATTTCCTATTTCAATTTTAATCTGTTCCTTATGATCTTAAATTTTTATAGATTTCTTAGGCAACTTATTTTTCTCTTCTTCCTCTCTCTTTTTATCCTCGGCAAGGATTTTTTCTTTCATTGTGATTTATTCTTCATCGATGGGTTCTATGACAAATTTCTTGTATAGGGGCCTAGTGACATGTTTTAATACATGTGAAATGCCTTGCTTCACAGGACTTTCCTCTGCAGTTGACTCCACATATCTCTTTCTTGCTTTATTATCATTGTCAAAACCTATACCAGCTTTTTGACCTATGACCTGTCTATCTATCGCTTCCTTAACAAGATCAACAAATTTCTTATATATCTGAAGTTTTAACTCTAACTCAGAAATTTTGTTCCTAAGTGCAGTTTCTACTTCTTGATTGCATTTGTCTCTATTCTATAGGTATTCTATCTCTTATCTAAGATCTTCTACGTTTACAGATGCAAGTTCTAGTTCTTCATTTCTAGCTTCTAGCATTTTATTCCTTAGAATTAGTTTAGCATTTTCTTCTTCTGATGCTAGCATGCTTGTGTGTACGTTAAACATTTATACGCTAAGATCTTCTATAGTTTTCTTGTAATCATAATTAGACATTTCAATTGTGGAAAGTAATGATACCTTTAATGATTGAGGTGATGCCTTTGAAAAGTCTTCCATGAGGGCAAAATTTCCATATGCCTTTTCTTCATTATTATCAGAATCATCTCAGCTCTTTCCCTTGGCTATATAAGCTCTACCTTGATGCTTCTTTACCAGTGCATCATACTTTTGTTTCAGTTCATCATACGATTCCTTCCTTTCCTTCCTTGCTTGGGCTTCCGACATTCTGTAGCAAAATGTTCGGGTTCATTGCAGTAGTATCACTTAAATTTATTTCGGTCTACCATTCCAGTCTTGTAACCTCCTTTGCTATAAGACCCTGAAGATGAACCACCTCAGTTATTGTTTCTGAAGCTGGAACCACTGGAGCTTGAGTTACTTTTGAACTTGTACTTCAGATTCCTTCTAAACATGAGGTTCTTTAACTTTCCTGCCATATAGGCTATTGTCCTATTTTCTAGATGTTTGAGTTCTTCCGTTGAGTAGAAGTCATCTTCATCACATGCTTGAGCATTTTCAGAAAATTCAGCTTCCAAGATCTTTTCTTTCTCAACTGCAAGCTTTTCTGTATTAGTCTCTGTAACATCAAATTCTTTGGCCACAAGTGTCGATGTCTTCAACAAAGTTGTATTCTTACTGTCCACTATTCCTGATCCAGAAATGATTTTTCTTTGCTCTTGCTCCATTTCATGAGTCTTGAGCTTCCCATAAAGAATTTCAATTGACATATCATTTATGTCACTTCTTTCTCTGATTAAGCATTGTAGTGTCCAGTACATCTATTAAGATTAGTTGAAGATTTTTATCCCAAGCCACTCTTTCTTTGTCAGTGTCAGTGTCAGTATACTCTGAAAGTTCTTTTAGAGTAAAACTTTGAGCAAACTGTTCTCCTTCTTCTGAGACTGTTTCCCTAATCAGATTCTGGAGAACTAAGAGTCCATTTTCTAAAATACCCATGTATTGTGGGTTAACGGTTTTGATGAACATGGACATCTTCTTCTTCCATAGAATGTATTAATCCTTGTCAAAAGCTGGGATTTTGATGCTACTAATTTTTTTAGAACTCATTGTTGACAAGAAGAATTTTAAATCTCAAGAAAAAATTAATTTCATAAAAAAAAATTAATTCAAATAAAAATAAAATTTTGAGAAATAAAATTTTAATTAAAATTCTTTAAGATTGATAGTCTTTAAAAAAATTAGTGGACTTAAAATCTTGGAAAAATTCGAAATTGAATTTTCTTTAAAAATAAAGAAATTTCAAAATATTTTTTCTAGATTTAAAAATACACTTTTTGGAAAACTCTTTCGGATCTTGATCTATAACTTCAATCAACAAGCACTGATACCAATTGTTAGGTCCCAAACTATCGTAGAAAGAGGGTTGAATACGATATGGGTAGTTTTTTGTTCGTTTCGTATTTATGAGTTCGTTCTTGGTTTGAAATAAATATAGCATTAATGGAACTGAACAACAAGAACAATCATTCGGGAATATACGTTTGTATTATAAACCCAAGGTTGCTACACTCTAATACAAATGTATTAGCTACAATGATCCTCTCACAACAAGAAATAAATACGAGTTTTAAATAAATACAAATGTATTGTGTTGAATACATTCAAAATGACCAAGTCATTTTGTTATATATATAGGCTTTACAATAAATGAAATGCTTTCTTACTGTCGACTACTTCTTCCTTGTAGCTTGACTTGAAGTTCCCTTGAATATTTTGTAAGTGGCTAAACATTTGTCCCTGTAACGGTCATTAGAAAATAATCCATGCTTCTTCAAATTGTATGTGGTTATGAAGTGTCCCCTGTATATGCCTTAGAAAGTTTATCACACATTAATCCATAAGTGTCGAAGTGTTATTCCTCTAGAACAATGTCAATATTTGTAGAAGGGGGGGGGGGTTGAATACAAATATTAAAACTTTTTATTGTTATAATATTTGTTCTTGATGTTTTTGAATTAGTGAAAATATGTTCGAACAATTTAAGACTGAAAAATAAATTGAACAAAGAGATTTAAAATTATTGATGGATTGGTTTTTCCATCAATGTATATTTTTGCTCAATGTTCCTAAGTTAAAAGAAACCTAGCTGCATTCTTACAAGATTAGAAAACAAATCAACTGTTCTTACAAATGTGCTCTGAAGCTGGAACAATTGATTAAGAAATATTGTCTAATTTTTCTGTTTTCTAATAATGCTGCTACACTTGTTTATATACCACAAGTGTGCTTTTACAATACCTATACTAGGATTGTTTCTACATGCCTTTCTTTTACCTTTTTCTATCTTTGAAAAAGGTTGGAAAAGACAGCTTCTGATTGAGTCTTCACAGCCACTCTAGACTGTCTTCCATAGAAGTGCTTTTGTTCTCTAGATCTTCAACAGATATTCTTTCTGTGTTGTCACACTCAATTGATAATTTGCTGTTAAGCATATCAATTGATC
>QRFB01001752.1:50008-62284 GCA_008931105.1 Oenanthe javanica | reverse complement strand
CAAGACAAAGAAAATTAATTTCAAACCAATCGCTGTATTTCAACAACGATGCACACATACACGAATTGAATATATATATATATGTGTGTGTGTGTGTGTGTGTGTGTGTGATACTCCACTTGTCACATTAAGCATCTCTGACCCAAGAAACCTACATTGAAGTCCATGTACGAAGCACGCATGCCAAGCCACAGATGGTCCATCAGCTTGAAGGTGATGCAATATAGAAGATCAAATGCGGACTCATTTTCTGACAGAAAGAAGGTGTACACTTCAAATTAGAACAGAAATACATAAAAAGAACATAGGCATAAGATTTTATAAACATCGAAGTAAAAATACAATTAAATGTAGACAAGCTTGCAAGATGATCTCCTTGAAATCTAAGACTAATGTCATAGTGCTCAATTTCAAACCCAAATTTACCTATGCAAATCAGATTCAACTGCAAGAGGTAAAAAATTTGTTCACACAAAGAGGTGCAATAACAAGGGTTTTTTTTAATTGTTCAAGCATTACCTGAAAGAAACTTTAGAAAGGTAGCTCCCACATATGTCCGGGGTTTAACTGCACAGTTATCTAATACGATCAGTGCATCAAACTCCACAATTATAACTTTATAACAACATTCCAGAGAATCTCAGTCCAACTTAAAATATATATTGCCTGGCCATATGAAAACTAACAACAAAGGCCACCCAACTTATATAGTTTAGTCATTATTACTTGAAAGATCGATAACCAAATGTTATAGGAAACATGTACATGAGCACCATTGTTCAGACCCAAATTGAAGAACGACAGTATTCTTTTTAGAGTATATTGAAGTTTGCATCCCCTAACTTTACTCCGAATGTAGTTTTGTATTTCACAAATTGCACTTCACATCCCCCAGTTTTAAAAAACAGGTCAAAACACAATCCCTTGCATGTTTTTTGGTCAAAATATTGGTTTAAATAGGTTTGGGAATTGGGGGTAAAAAATGTAAAATGTTATAAAACTATTGTAATTATTATATATATTATATGTTACACACGTCACCAACTTTGCTTAATTGAAGGCCCAATTATCAATTTTGCAAAAATATAGTATTACATATTATTATTAATTAATGGTCAAAAGATTTTAATGAACTGCAATTAAGTCTATGATATAAAGTTCGTGACATCTTTAGAATATAATACATATATAATCGTTGCAATAGTTTTATATACCATATTTGCCTATAAATTTGTCAAAATAACACTGTATTTTGAGAGAACTTTTAGAAGGGTTGTGATTTAACCTGTTATTTATAATTTGGGTATGTTTGTGAAACTAAATATACCAAAATTGCATTTGGGCCAAAGCTAGGGGATGTAGACTGCAATTTACTTCTTTTTTTAATCTAAAGAATGCTAGAATGTGTGTGTGTGTTACACAAACAATATAAATACATTGTATACAGCACAAACAACTGAAACAGTCAAGCTTCTAGACAATTCCGGTGTGCAAAAGTAAAGTATGAAAACAATATAAAAAAACATTATTCGTTTCGCTTTAGACTTTCACCAATGTAACAGTCCACTTTACAGGAAAGGAGAGTTGCTTAAAGTTTCACCGATGGCATACTGGTGAAAGTAGATTATTCAGCAAGCAACTGGTCTTTTCACTCTTTTGCTAGTTAAAAATCCAACTTATGATTTTGTGAATAAAACAAATTGCAGAAGATACTCATTCTATGGTCTCTGCATGTTTAGCAGAAAAGGAAGAGTTGCTTGAAGTTAAGTGGTCCAAGCTAATTTAAAATATAACTAAAGTTGATGGAAACGGATCCTATGAGCCATTTATTTGAAATAATAATAGGAAAAAAGATAAATTCTCCTCCAATCGGAGATAAAGAAATGGGTATGACCATTACAAACCTTCTTCAAGATCAAGTATCTGAATAAGCATGCATGTAATGTTGACACCAGCTACAGCAAATGGATATTCCCACAAGGCCCTATCACCTTCCTGCTTCTGGAGAAGGACCTGAAATGATTTCTGCAGTGAAGAATGGACTCTTAGATATCGACACTGGGGTGAATGGGAGCTACTTCAAAATGCTGAAAATAGACTAAAAAAAGAAGCAAGAAATAATAAAAAGAGACCAAGAAAAAAAATCTGCCGCTTACAATACTACGATTGCCAATTATAATACAAAGAAAATATTATGAATTCAATATTAATCTTGTAACATCTTTGGACGGGCAACAGTTAAATAAAAACGATACACTTCTAACGATGCATTCAACACATTTAAAATATAATTTTTTTTGTATTAATATAAATGACAGTAGTCACAAAAATATTCAATAGTTGACGGTAAACAGTACAAACGTTATAGTAGTACCATTTCAACTGATGAGATGACATAAGATTATATAGAACTATTAAAACAACAATCTAAAGGATGCTAAACCTTCAGGTTTGCATAATGATAACTGATTTAGATTAATGGATGTTTGGTCTTTTTTATTATAAATAGTCCGCATATCAAAATGCACAACCTAATTTTACTAATCTATTTAGATTTTTTTAGGTCTAGTTTGCCCTTTCTAAGACTTGCATTCTATTAATATTAAAGAGGTTAATTACATTGACTATAAATCACAACTTTCTAGGCTTCAATTTTATCGATATATTTCTCGCGCTTTCTATTTCCTCATAAACCAACTATTTAATTAATGTATGTTCAAATCCACATCTCACAGAATTCTTCCTTCAGTGAGAACGTGATAATNATTTAATTAATGTATGTTCAAATCCACATCACACAAAGAATTCTTCCTTGACTGAGAACGTGATAGCAATAAATACGACACATTTAGATTGTCATTTTCTAATTTACAAGTATCTATGACATTTTAATTATACCAGAAATTTAAGGGTTCACTGGAAAATTTATTAGTACTGCAAAGTGCCAACTATAGAAAGATGACACTCATTTTAGACGTTTAAATAAGGGCAGGGGAAGTATAATAAATTAAAATGATATAAATTAAAAAAACCGAGTAATGTAGATTAAGAAAAGAAACTTAAGAACATAAGATACCGAACAAGTATTTCTAGGCTTCCAGCCTTACAAATATCTCAGACCTTCAATTTACAGAGTCAATATTTATTGAATTTAAACCTAATAATAAAATGTAGACAACTTAAATATGTATCTTCTTCCATATTGAACACATTTAAAAGTTATGTTGCATCAGTATAGAAAGTTTGCCCGAGTTAGCTGTCTCATTTTTCTCCTGCATTGATATATTTGGAATGGGAGAGTGGTCCACAACTTTGTGGGGTAATTAAAAAAAGAAAAGGACCAATATCAAGACTTTAATACTTTACATGAAAAAACTGTGAGAAAGACAAACACTTAAAAGGTGTTTGACAAATCTATATGGACTACAGTGAATGATTCCGATACCGATATTATACGGTTATTAATATGTTATATTCTAATTTATGTACGTGAAACAAAAACCGGAAGGAAATGAAAACCAGAATAAAAAATCTTCCATTCATTCAGCCTGGTAGGCTTCTTCAATTGCTTAATTAGTATTCCCTTCATCCTAAACTATGTAAGCCAGTTACTTTTCAATTTTTATCACACACAAGGCGTATTAGCGAGGTATCGGTTCATAGTGCTTTTGTGTTTTTTCTTTTGGATACAAATTCAAAATAAAATCTTTATACAAAAAAATTATGTATTCAAGTTTTTTGTTTTGTACAAAAATCAGAAGTTTATCTTTTCATACATTCCGATACAAAAGATACAAATATAAATTATTGCTAACTACGCTTTCTAATGCCTTTAAGTGCGTGGGAAAAAAACGAATTCGCTCACATAAATTGGGAAGAGACAGTACATCGTAAGCTAGATTTCTGAGATGACACAAGATTGCCATTATTGAAATATCATTTGCTACATTTAGCATTTTAGCACAAATATTACCAAGAATGTTGATATAGAGAAGAAAAATTGCTACTATTTTGCTGTTTTGTGGTATGATCATGACAATTTAACTGAATGCAAAGTACTGCATTCTTTATTATCAGTGTCAGAACACATTGCAGAACATCAACTTAGAAATCAAACCACTACCTTACGGAGTAGGTTTCTACTTCCCCCAGGTCATTTCTAAAAGGAGCATTTCTTGCCAATGTTCTAGTCTTTGGGTCATCCAAGAATGATATACCTTTGTAAAAGTGTCTCTCTAGGAAATCATCATCCAAGAATGATATCACCACATTTGTAAAAGCGTCTCACTAGATAATCACTTAGTAAGACTATCCCCTTAACATATATAAATCAATGCTCCATATTTTATCACATATAATGCTTAGTACAGTCACCATAAAGCACAATCTAATGTTTCCTTTTTTATAATACAGAGTAACCCAAATTTATTCATGTTTTTCCCTTGTAAGGGCATGAAAAGGACAAGGAAGAAGAAAAAAAATCATACAGATATAGAGAGAGAAACTTAAAGAGATTAGTAAAAGTTGGCATACCGGAAAATTTCTAGCAAAGTACAACAAGTTCTCCAGTGATATATAACCTCCGCCCCTATCAGAAAACCCATTAGTTAGATGAAAATGAAGTAGAGGGAGGATAGGAAGACGTAAGAAATAATAAGACAGAACATCAAACCTAAAGTCTGTGGATGGATCTTTCCCTTGCCATCCCATCTCCTTCCACTGCTCAGATATTAGATCTCGTAGATGTTCTTCTGGAAAGGCAGCAGTCCACAATGCCATTAAAGTTTCCTACCACGACAGAGCATATATTAGATAGTACTAATTGAACATCACTTAAAGTTTAAATTCATGACACACATAATATAAAATCAGAATATGCATATCAATTTAATATTAAATTGCAGGTTACTAATCGATTGATCAAATATATAATACCTTATGTTCAGGGAGAGAACTATCATAAGAAACATCTATACGGTATTGTAGTCTTCGTAAGCAATGTTCCTGTCAGCATTGCAAAGTCAAAAACACCATCAGAGAGTTTATAAAATAGATAGTTTATGAAGGAAATGATTTTCTCCGCCAAACACCACTTGTCTTCATATAAAATTTACGTACACGATGTTATTTTAAAAACGCTTTACCTAGAGGCCATACTATATTGTTTTAGCTGGCAATTTGACTAGTGTACTTGGAGATGTTTTAATTGACTTAATGAAGCCTTAAACACCAAACTATTTGAGTCTGGCTACATAAATCCATTGCCAGCATAACATACACTCCAGAAGTAAGGGTTTTCTATTTATTGGGCCTGAAATAGATTGGAATCTACATGTTGAATGCTAAGATTATTTTTGGGATAGATCCTATTAGAGCGACTACCAACCCATATACTCTCTGAAAAGTTTAAATCAAAATGTTACACGATAAAGTGAATATTTACATTAAATAGTATACATCCTGCCAAATAAGAGTATAAGACATACTCTTTACCTAAAGGTAAATATCTTACTAAAAACAAATTACATAATTTACTTCAATATTAAAGTATACAAATATAATAACAACCAAATTATATAACTTAATTCAATATTAAAGTAGACAAAAGTAATACTTCTATAGCATCAGATTCCAATAGCAAAACATTTCAACCCTAACAAAAAGCTGCAAACGCTCTGAAAAATAATATGGACGGAAAATCTCGTGCCAGTTGAACATTCAAATAATGGTTCTCAAGCCTTTATGGAATGTTCAACGTATCACCATTAGGTGCACATCTAGCATTTACAGCTTGAACCTTGAAGTAACAACAGTAACTATAAACAGGCATAAAAACTTAAACCTACAAGATTACATAATTATCTAAACTTTTTGAGCGACATAATATGCCTGTCTAACTTAAAACTAACAATTATGGAATGAGAACAAATGATAACTAATAAAACGGAACTTTCTGTCCTTCGCGAACACTGTGATAACTTACTATTTGTGTTGGTAGCATCTTGCATTTGTGTAGTAACATTATCATCATACAGACAAGACTTTAAAATTACAGATCTAATGGAATGGATAAGCTTCTCATAAAGAAACTCCGTGAAAGATCTCATGCAATTACAAGGTCAGACAGAAATTTCAACAAAATTACGTGAAAAAATTTGAACCTGGGCAGTAGACAAATCAAATGATGGGCGAGCATCGGTGTCACTTCCCTGAGCACAAACACATGATAGGCCTTTACCAAGCCAAGCTGCTGATCCTGCCCCAACTTCACCTGGATAGCAAAACAGCGTCAAATTACTTTACCAATCTACAGCTACAGATATATCAATGCAGTTACTGGTGGCGTGTGACACATACACTTGATCCAGTGACAATGTAGCAACTAGCAACTCTTATATAAGAACATAATGGATGAAATTTAAAAGACAAAAATAGAATAAGATCCAAGGAAGCCAAAACATCATATAGTTTATGGTCTCTCACATGGTTATTACGGCGCCAAGTCGAGACTTGACGCTCAACTACCTTCGTAAAGACTAGTCGACAAGTCGCTCGACTTGTCGTAAAAAGTCGACAACTTGTTCATATACATATAATTACTAGATTGAATAAATAGCATTGCTAAACACATCAATTTCACAATTTAAATCAAAAGTAATAGAGTAATAAGTTCAACTTAAGCATATTTACTACATAATAACATGCAAATACCAAATATTAAACATGTCCAAGCAAATAAAAACATAAGTGATGATGAAAATCAAACAAAGCAATCCATCTCAACATTAACTTCATCTATATCCCTTTTTTGTGTATTGTCATTGATCGAATAATGTGACTGTACACCATAATTATCGCTATCACGGCGCCAAGTCGGGCGTCGAAAAGTCTCGGTGCTCGAGTACCTTCGTGTCGACTAGTCGTCTTCATGATAACAATGGTCTCTCATATGTTACAACACTTGGCATGAAACGAATAGCTACTAACTATAACTGGTTCTGATGCAGAGTGTATGCCCCAGGGTATCAGGTGCGAGATTAAGATCTTACAGGAAAACTGGAGGAAGTGAGTACAGAAAACCATACAGCTAAAACTTATCTCGATCAAGTCAGCTACATAAATCCATTAAAACAATAATGAAGACACGAGCCATGCATATATTTTCTACACCATATCTTCAAACCTCCCTAACCAACCGCAGAAACTCTGAACCCGTCAAGATTTAAACCAAGTACAAAATGATTATATATATCTCACATATTAAGCTTTCTAATGTATAAATGCTGCAGCCTTCACTTAGATATGAAGAAAATATCAGGAGTGCAGAAGAGTGCTGCAGCACAGTCTAATTATGAAATTTTATTCAACCATTAATTGATAATATCTCAGGAATTGACTCTCTCGGCAAGAGACCTCCACCTAACTCACTCAATAACTACCTCTCTCTCTCTCTCACTTACTCACTCACTCAACTATTGTCTCATTTTCCTTCCATAATTTTGTAATTTCCTCTTATCAATCTTCTGTACCTAACAGATTTTAAAATTTTGTCAACTTTTCATATCTTTCAGTTTACATGCATCACTATATAAAACTATATATGAACATAAACGTGGAAACACATATATGTGAGAACTGACAAATAGCCTATATTGGCTCTTCTCCAAAGTCTGTGTGTGACGATGTTACATGTTATCATTAACTTCGACTCTCATCTGGTACTGTAGTTATTAGAATTTAGTATCCGAAAATAAGATGAAGAAAAAGGAGGAAAAACCAACCACAACAATGTACATCTTTCTACTTCTACCACATTGTGCAAGTCAAACAGAGTAATATTATATAAATAACCATAAAGATACATTATATTAAGTTCTACAACCTTACAACTAAAAACCTGCTTATCCAATAAACAAACTCTAAACAAAGCTACCTTATTAAACGCATATTTATTAGAAACATTTAAGATAGATCGCATATACAATGCTTTCAAAAGTAAAATTGTATTATATAAAGTAAGTTCAACTAATTCATGAGCTTATTTTGCACGTAAGCAACTTAATATTAGTAAATTCAAACAGAAAACTTCCAAATCCACCTTGTATTATGTTCATGACACATTACCTACTTTCAGTACAAAAACGATAGACACATATCCTTTCATCGTAATCCTCGTGATGAATTTGCATTTTACCTAATTAAATAATTCCTTTCATCGTAATCCTCTTGACATAAAAGAATCAAGCACACAGCCCACACACCACAAATTATCAATAAACATAGGCACGAATACATAACAATTAAGCTCCAAATTACGGAATTAAACTTGTACAAATATCAACAACTCCTAACATCAAAACAATATAATATCGAAAACATCATAAACATACATCATTTTATACAACCATATATACGAAAATGAGGAGAAAAAGAAGAATTACGGATATTACCGCGATCGAAACCTTGCGAAATCCTCCTAACAGCGACAAACGAGCCTCCGCGATCATCCATATCTACACTCTCATAAACATCACCTTGAACAAAAATATCTCTCAATCCGAAAACACCAGAATCAAAACCAGTACAAAATCAAAATGCTTATATGTATGTATATNAGAATCATATCGAGACTTTTCAATTTTCCTGTCCCAATATTTGATGTTACTGAAATTTTCTTTCAAAATAAGATGGTCACTATCTCATCTTAAAAATGGGAAAAACATGTTTTCTTTGTCTTCCTAATTTCATGTACTTCATGAAGTTCTTAGTCAATGTGCTAACAGCTGGAAAGAATTATTGGTAGATATCAAAACGAATAGCTAGAAATCAAATGAGTCCTACCTGCATAAACGAGGGACCTCACCTGTCTGAAACTACCATTGTTTCATTGACCATCCATTATTTACTACAACAGTAGGTGTAGATATTTAACTGAAGTCAGACATTATCCAACGGAGTGCATTCGGGAAGTGAAAAACAAACATGATAAAACAGCATCATCCACCTTCAGGTAACTCGGTACAGCCATTGCAAGTAACTTACCATGTACTAAAACCTCAAGCGTTGGGTAACCCCATGAATGGAGCTAGATAGGTGGATAAGTTTATGTCATCTCAAAAACAATAGAGAAAAAAACAGATGTTTAAATTCAAACCCGTTCGATTGCATAATCTCTAATCTCTAGTAAAAAATACAAATGACCATTAACATGACAAAGAGATGACGGGAAAAGACCAATAAAAAAGATTAAAAATGGTAAAGCAGACCACTGCCCCCGNGAGCTAGATAGGTGGATAAGTTTATGTCATCTCAAAAACAATAGAGAAAAAAACAGATGTTTAAATTCAAACCCGTTCGATTGCATAATCTCTAATCTCTAGTAAAAAATACAAATGACCATTAACACGACAAAGAGATGACGGGAAAAGACCAATAAAAAAGATTAAAAATGGTAAAGCAGACAACTGCCCCCGCCTTCCCTTCCCTCGCTCAACAAGCTCTCTAATATAAATGTCATGAGTAGTCGGCACTTTGATCTTATATGGGCTTGATTTTGAAGTGTAGCGAAATGAGTGAGAATACAAAATATTTCAAATCCTGCAACAAGATCGACCATCAACAAGAATAAGCTTGAGCACTACTATCTGAAGCAGCAGATGAATCATATTAAGCTCTTAATTATGTGAGGTTCATACCTGCCATGTATCATGTTTTTAATTTCTTTTATATGATCATCTAAGCACATTATAACTTGTTATGATTCTCAAAACTATCAAGTCAAGTCTCAAGCTATAACCTTAAAATATACAAGCAGACAAGTAAAATTAAAGAAACAGACCAAGTATTCAGGCCATATAATGCTTTAAAGTTTAGAACTATAGCCAAATCCCTTACTATACAAACTTGCCGGAGTATAAACTTATTTACACATGAAACCCAATTTTTATTTAAACTGTATGGATGTTAAAGAGGTACAAACAATATTATTGATAGTAAGCAAAACATTGAAACAAGTAATCTCATTACCAAGATTTTTTATTATATATAATCAGCAGTCAGCTGCCTAGGAGATATACACGTTATACACAGGTAACGCACAACAGCCAATGTTAAAGCTATATTTTAGTGTAGTACAACATTGACATCCAAGATACTACAATTTCACAAACTAAACAAATTTGGTGCTGCTACATAGATTAAAACAAAAATCGTCGAGATAATTCTTTGTGAAGGAGGTGCAAATTGCCAAGGGAGTAGACTTTAGTAATTTATGACAGAAAAAGTGAAGAAGGGAAACTAATTCTTTTCTAACCTACCAAAATTTATATCAGAGCTACTAAGTAGCAGCATAGAATTACTTATCAAGAAAAAGGCAGCACAGAATTTATATGTTGATATTCAGTCGCAAGTATCAACTATCAAGTTGCTGGACAGCGATGATACTTAGCGACATGTATATAGCTACTTGAGAGAAACTTAATTGATGATCTCTTCGCATCAAACTCAAAGATATATGATATACTAAAGGAAAGAAAATTAACAAGTGAAGATTAGGCGTAAAACATACCTGAACAAGATAATAGAAAATACGAAGCCCTTCAGGATCCTTACTGGTCTGAACATCCATAAGCGACCCAATCTTTGATGTAGTAAAGGAGATATGCTCATTCCCCATAACAATTTCAAGCTCTTGCCTACCAACACGGTCAGGTTCTGGCCAACTGCTATCATCTTCCTTCATGATCTAGACAAATTTCACAGGTACGGTAGAATTGTAAAAATCCAATCCAAAACACAATCTTGCAAGCTAAAAGTAAATAACAAGCTCAACATCAAAACCCATTATCATGATCTTTATAATAGAAAATCAATGCATGACCATATATGAAAATACAAACAATAAAAGAATATTGCAAATCCAAAAAGAACATATAGTTTCTGTTCATCAGTTCATGAAATGCAATCAAGTTTAACTTCCAATGGGTGCCTAGAACATTTAACAGTAGTTGCAATATATCCTAAATTAAGCTCTTCGAACAAAAATTATCATCTTCTCCCGGTTTGCAGTTTGTGCACATTAGTCAGAACTCACAAACCAATTTTCCAACTTGACAGGCTCATTTTAAAAAATAAAAAAATGTTAGTAAAATATCAAACCTATTTAGAGCCCGTTTGACATTTAGTTCCCGATTCATACACCTTAAGCAGCATTTGTAACCCCCTCCACTATAATTTCAAGGAAAGCTTAACAGCTAGTGTGAAAAGCAAATATTAATATTTTGGACTAAATTAACTATAACCTATGAACTTAATTCAAAAAACCCCTAGCAATTAACCATTTTCAACCTTAAACTTACAATTTTATTTTTTTACCACAAACTTACCAAACAATTAACATATTTTTCAAGCCAAACTTTCCCATTCTTCTAGGCCCAACAGTGTCAACTAGCCTTTCCAAAATAAAGGGCCACACACACACAACTATCCAAAGTATATAACATTCAACATACATATTTTACCATACATTTCCCAAACACTTACCCAAATTTCCATACATCACATTTTCAAGCAATATATGAGTACTAGATGGTCTAGTAATAAGGTCTATCTCTCTTTCACAAGAGATCATGGGTCGCACTATGCCGCAGGCCCTTTACCCAAATGTAAGATATACCAGGTACATTCTGTTTTGTCCAGATTTTGTAGGGTTAATAACTAAGTCTAATCGATTTCGTGTTTGAAGAACAAGTAACAAAGTAGTAAGACAAGTGCAAAAAAGTAAACCAAAGAACAAGAACACAAGGTTTTGGTGACGCGGAAAACCCCTTGAACAAGGTTAAAAACCGCGGGTGGGAGTGACCCAGCAAAGATGATCCACTAGAATAAGTCTTACAATTGTTACAAATGATTAGAAATGAAATAAAAGTACAAAACATCCTATATGTCGACTGCAGTATGTACTCGTCCATTGCAGTTTGTACCCGTCAGGTCTGTGTATCTACTCGTCCACTGTAATTTATACTCGTCGGCTCTGTGTATCTACTCGTCGGCTATTCGTCAGCTATTAATCTACTGCTCTTCGGCTGTATTCTGCAGAGAATATGTTGAAGAAAGGCTATAGAAGGTGTAGAAGAAGTATAAATTGTAGTAGCATTGTTGTGTGAATTGTTTGGCATAGGATGATGTAGATTTAGCTCCCGGTTCAGCCCTATCATATGTAATGCATATATGTTATAGTTGATGTAGGTTGTAGAAGTGTGTGTATATTGTAAGTAG
>QRFB01001752.1:28197-49769 GCA_008931105.1 Oenanthe javanica | reverse complement strand
GGTGTATAGTGCACTAGTAGTGTTGTATAGAATGGTTGTCATGGGATCATTTATGTTTAGTCTTGTAATATGTTTGTAATATATGTATGGCTGTGTATAATTATGGATATAAGTGAGTGGTATGTAGTTATATATATTATGGGTGTCATGAATAAGTGTTTTGCTGTGAATAGAATGATTACTGAGAGATAGAACTAGGTTTAGCCCTATAAGATGATACGTATGGCAATGTAGCGGGTGTATGTTGTAGTAGCAGTGCTCTGTAATAAATAAAATGAGTTGCCCAATTAGGTTTAGCCCTCTCAAATGATAAGAAAGATATGTGTACGTAGTATATCAATTGTGTTGTGTGTCCCCCCTTAATGTGTTGATATTTTGCTATATTTATCTTGATTTGCACATGCCTTGATGATAGGCTACCACCTCTCCATGATCCTATTAACAAGGGATCAGATACCCATCATCTGCTAAAAAGTAGGACTTGTTATTTGACCTCTTCTAACAGCTGATAAGTTGATGTTGGAGTGTGAAAATTCTGGTACAAACACATTCCTTTCCTTATACTTTTTCAGGCTATACATCCCCATTTTATAAGACACAACTATCTTGAGTATCTAACACTCGATATTGATGCAATTAAACCTAAAATAATTCCAACAACCAATCAACCAATCCTCCTGTTTGGTTTATCTGATAAGTAACTTATAAATTGAAAAATGTAATCGAGTTTGTATAAGCATATTAGACGATATCATTTTTGAACTTATAAGTTACTTATCGAACACTAAAAACTAAAAACATAATAAAAAACCAAACCACGACACGAAAACCCAAGAAGCAGGGGCATACAGAAAAAATGTACCTCACTTTGGGAGATGATACGGCGACACTCTTTAAGAACAGAAGAGGGTAAGAAAGAGCTGTTTACGAATCATAGTATCATTCTTGTAATTAGAATTATTAGCATATCTGAGTTTACCATCAGGTCTAAACTCAAATTCCAAGAACTCATGACCAAACTTTCCTTTATGACCCACGTAGTAGTATCTCAAGTAAAACTCCTCTTCTTCTTCTTCAACTCCTCCTCCCATCGCCGCCATTCTTTCCACTAAATCTTCAGTTTGTCTGTGCGAGATGATACAGAATTGAGCTTTCTATTAATCGGATATATATTCAAGCTTATAATCATAGTTAATATTTAATTAAATTTATTTTTTATTTTTATTAATTATATATTAAGAATTTATATTAAGGGTTTAAGGATATAAATTCTTAATATATAATTTTTTATAATTTCTACTTAGTAAATCTATAATTTGGATCTAAAAATAAAATTTTAATTAATATAAATATGTATATATTTAAAAATCATATTATAATAAACAAAATTGTATGTATATTTTTTAGACCGTCACTTAATATCGATCGATCAAAATTTTTAATTTTTCAAGTTTAATAAATATGATATAGAAATATAGGTTATATATAAAAATAGAAAGTCATTTAATGGCTTAAAAATTGTTCTAAATAATAATTTATTATTTTAGAATTTTTCAATTTAGGTGGTAAAATTGAAGTGTATACATAAAATCTATTGTTATAGTGAAATTATAGCCAATGTTATTAAATATTTAAATTATATATTGTAAAGATAATGTTAAAATTTAGTATATATGAATAA
The DNA here is from genome assembly GCA_008931105.1 of Oenanthe javanica. Classification (NCBI taxonomy): domain Eukaryota; kingdom Viridiplantae; phylum Streptophyta; class Magnoliopsida; order Apiales; family Apiaceae; genus Oenanthe; species Oenanthe javanica. The sequence goes on along the minus strand of QRFB01001752.1, from coordinate 48,088 downwards.
ATACAATTTAATATGTATTGAGATTATTAATAAATTTATGTATATAAACTATATTTTAGAGTCTATAAATATTTATATTTAACTTAACTACAAATTATATATAATTTGGAAATACTCGCTTATATCCCGTGCGATGCACGGATCGAATTCTTTTAATATTTTATAACTTTAATTTTAATATTAATATTTTCTTTAATAATTATTGGAATTTTATTTAATGTTATACATGTGTATTTTATATATTTTTATATAATTTATTTTTATTTTAATAAAATAATATTTATGTGTTTTGTTTAGAATTCTGTTTTAATTAAGTGATTAGTATGAGATATATTTTTAATTAAGAATATTTGTATTTTTATAAGATAATATTTTTGTGTTTTATTTTGGAGTTTGTTCTGGTTAGAAAATTAATTTGAGACGTGTTTTAATTAAGTAATTAGTGTTAAAAAAGTTAAGGCCGAATAATCGCTATCCGGTCCAATATACCAAACCGAGTATTTCGGTTTTAATAATATAATATAGATATGTATATATTTTAAAAATTATAAACATTTCTAATTTCTGTAGGAGTGGGTATATATGAATATAAAGTAAAATTTATTTTTTTTTCGACGAAAATAAAGTAACATTTATTCATCCAATGATATTGACTCAACACAAATACAATGTTACACAAAGAAATTAAATTACAGCACTGCCTCTTGCCTAGCCCATGAACCCTGTAAGACCTACAAAAACAATAGAAACTCCTAGCACCAACTTGTTCATGTAAGCATAGCCACCAATTGCACCACTAGGTGAGTCTTTTGGAGTTGATGGTGATCCGGGGGTGGTAGGTGGTGTAGCAGGGGTGGTGGGCGTAGAGGCAGCTGCAACTGTGATGCTTAATTTCATGCCGCCACCACAGTGACCAAATGATGGACATAGGAAATACATTGGACCTGGCTTTTTTAACGGGACAGTGTTTTTGCCTCCTGTATATGAATTTAGTGCATTCCCAGCTGTACAAGAATCGTAGTCGGATTGATTTACTTCATCCACACTGTGGGAGGATCCGTAATTGAATACTGCGCTTTAGAATATCTAATTAGTAATATGTTTTTCGTAAAAAAACAAAATAGCGCTAGTGATTCCAAGACAGTTACTAAGTCTAGACTGACGACGGGGTAGTGATCATGTATAAACTGTACTCACTAAAATTAAGTACACTATTTTGTAAATATTCCGGACATCTAAAGCAGTGGTACTAATATGGGCATGCAACTCGAAGTAGACAATTGTTTTAACATATTAGCGCTCTGCATTACACAAGTGTTAACTTACTGAGATTGTCGCCTACTGCAAATTTTTGACTGGAAGCCCAGGTAGTATACTGTACCCCTTGATTCCAACCAGGGCTGCCTCCGACGATATGATCCACAGCATGTGCAGCAGGAACTGCTAGCAAGCTAACAACAAGACAAACAGCAGCTAAGGCCATGTCGAAGAGTGAAGACCTCAATTTTTTTGGTATTAAAGAATAAAGAAGATGCATGAAATGAGCAATGTTGAGGACAATCTATATATAGAGCTAGGGGGAGTCAAAAATTGATCAAGGAAATTGAAATTGTAGCAGGTAATGCATATTATCTAGGACATAAATAACAAAATAGTAGTTGTAAAAAGTTTCATGTTGGTCCACCAACTCTAGTTTTTTATCAAGTAGTTTATACTGTACCTAATGCATTAGGACTTCTTTTCTATCCTCTCAGCTGACTTTAAGCTCCCCCACCTGCTAAAGTATGTAGTTAGTTTACAACTAATCTCTAATTAAATGACAATACATTAGAGACTTTAATATAAATTAATGATTTTTCTCTATTATATCTGATACATGGTAAACAAACATCTTCTCAAACTGAGAAAGCAATGCACACAATACCATAAGATTGTGTTTGAGAACATATATAATTCATTTCAAATGACAGTAATTGAGTTGCCATTTTAAATTCTTAAATTTATACTTATATTTGAATGCCTTTGAATTCTAATGCTATCCAAATTCAAATTCTTTTGATTATCTAAACATGTCATTTGATGAAATCCAAAATTTCAAATAAAATTCATGTTCCCAAACATGCCATGATGTTGATTTACTTGCATATATAGTGCGATCAATGTGACTTCCTGTGAAGGGAGTAAAGAGAAACGCGGCTACATCAAGAGGTGCTAAGTTTTACCTTTTTCATTTAACTTTAATCATCTCCAACTCTTATTTTTGGGATGGAAACTCAAGGCCTCTGTTATTGGACAAACCTTAAGCAATGCCATCAAGAGGATCGTGGCATAGCCACCAAGGAAGTTCTGCCAACAGGCCATAAAACCATAGTTAACAAAGAAACAGTACATAAGCAGTATTAATTGAGCTGATTTTTATAATTGTAAGTCCATAACTTGACGAGAACGTGGTCTGTAGTACCCTCTGACATCTTATTCCTTCTCTGAGCACTTTGCATAGGAGCTGTGGTATTTTCCGCAGGGGAAGATGCAGAGGAGTCTTGTGAATCTGTGTTATTTTAATTTAGGAAAAACAAAAAAAAAAAAATGTTCTTATTGCCTTGTTTAGCTACAGCATCTGAGTTATTTATTTTATTTTTCTTGATTATATTGTTTCCTTTTCTAAGAAGCTACAGTTGCAGGAAAGACAGTCTTTATGCTTTAGTAGCCCTGGTTATGACAAGGGGAACTTTACGGTTCTAGATATTCTCTGCTGAATTTTAAACTGTGCACCTCTTATTATCCTCTAAAATCCTAGTGCTATTGTTGTTTTATCAATATGCTCTTATTTGGTATTGGTGATACAACCTTGGCTACCAAATATCACGTTCACATAGCCCCCTTGGCCCTGAGCAGTGTTTTATGAGTACTATTGTGGAGTGTCGAACCTGTATTTTCTAAATCTCATGAAAACAAGAAATAACCAGAACACATAGTGATGGGGTTATCCCACATGATTGGGGATGCTTGTGTCCTGCCTGCGGTGGAATTGAGATATCAACTAGCCACTATCGCGGATTGGTGTACAAGGCAGATGAAAATGTCTTACAGAACAAACTAGAAGGGGATTTTGAATTTTACATTGAGAGTTATAATTTTAACATAAGAATATGATATCGGTGTTCGAATCTGAGCAACCAAAAGGATGTCAGGGTGTTGATTGCATATATCATATTACAGAAAGTTCCTAGCTAAAATATCATATATTCTAAAATATTGATCCAAATATCATCAACATTTTGCATGTGAGATTTCCTTATCATTAAGAGAAGCTGAGAAGTTGATATAAATGTTGGATTGAAAAGTGACATCAAACAAGCTATTTTATTTTTACTGCAGTACCTCTCACTTGTTAATACCGAAATAATTTTTTTACAAGTATTACACTAAAGCTTCTGGGCAGCAGAGTGGAGAAGGGACCTGCAACAACTAAGCATTTGCACAGACCTTGTTTTATAAATTTAGTCCAGACACATTCAGCCCAGCTCCTCTGTCAGCTTATCCACATGATTATTGGACTGCTTACAAAGCAAATTATGCACATTTTTTAGCACCACTAATCCAATTTCTGCAAAGTATTCACCATGATTTAAATTTTGTGTTCAAAGCACTCTACATAATTAACAAAAAAACAAAAAAGCACACGACATAGTAACGGAGTGTGTCACTGGTATAACTGTGATAAACATATAGTGCTTATTCTTTTAAGCAGGCTTCAGGGAGCATTTTGTGTGCAAGGCTTCCCAAGGTCTTGAAAGAATGGTTCAGTTATGAACTCTCTTTTTTTGCTTATTGCCAATCCGAGAGACAGGACACGTGGTTGTTAATTCTTTCCTCAATGGCAAGTAAGTCTCAGCGATAGTTTAATTTCCTCACATTGAGATAATCTGCATATGTTGACATCGGTCTTGCCTTGAACAACAAAACATAGCAAGCGATAACTTAGATACTGACATTAGTCTTTGAGATAATTTACTTTAACCAGTTACCATTAACTGATTCATTCTCAAAATGTTGTGGATATGCAGGGATCACACTAACAGTTGGATATTGGTAATTGACCGACAAGGCTGCAGGGCTATTGATTATTCATACCCTTGCACAGACCTTGCCAAATTCTTATATGACGAAATTAAGCAGGTGAAATGCTGAGAATCTATATGTTACATTAGTGAAAGTGCCTCTGCGCGCGTCATTTAAGTTGCAAATATCATTAGTCAAGTCATACAATCATACTAGGGAGGCAGTACTGTCTATTGTTTTGTTACTAATGGCTTATTAGGAATTTTTCTAATTATAGGTTATAGCCCATTAATATTCATGTTTCACCCTGCTGGCCTGCAGAAGTGCAATGTTAAGCTTTTCTTGAATCGAAAACTTTACAAAATTTTCGATGTGAACTGTCCTACTAGACTTAGGCTAGCTGCAATGTTACGGTTTTCTTAAATCGAAATTCGAAAACTTCACAAAATTTTTATGTAACTAAAGGCTGCAATGTTATGATATTCTCGAATAACAATCTTCACAAAATTTCGGGTGTAAATCCATCCTACTAGACCAGTATCAATGTTGCTAAATAAAGTATCACGTATGTGGTTGTCTCTCAAGAAAGAAGGATTCACCAGCGATATTTTTAAGTGTTTGTTCAATTTTAATTGTATTTGTATATCTATTACTATGGTCTTGTCTATTGACATGGTGAGATTATGTATGATTTAACCTGTTCGTGTGAGTTTGTCTAAACCTAGTTTTCAATTGTTACCCTTGTTTTCTCTTTAAACATGGCAAATACAAGATCTCAGTTCCAGGAGATGGACGAAACCTTTGCGAGAATCAGAATTGAAGAAGAGGAGGAGGGAGGTCTGGCATATGACGGAGCCATATAGGAGTTGTCAGAAATTGACGTTCGATGGTGCTTAGTTAGAAGATTTCTAATGGAATCACCCATTGATTTTCAGGCTATGCAACATAGAATGGCTGCTCTATTGAAGCCTGGTCGTGGAATGTATGTAAAAGAGCTTGAGTCAAACATATATCTATTTCAGTTCTATCATGAAGTTGATATCAAACGTGTGATTGAAGGGAGCCCCTGGACTTTTGGTCGATTTTAGTTAGTTTTTGTGCGACTGCGAGAAGGAGACAACCCAAGAACAATTACTATCAACAAACTGGATTTATGGATCCAGCTCCACGAGATGCACACGGGGTATATGTCTCAAAGAGTGGTTAATGACATTGGTGATTACATTGAAAAATTCATAGAATCAGATCTGAACAACTTTGTAGGTGTATGGAGAGAATATTTACGGGTGCGTGTTACTATTTCATTGGAAGGACCGTTGAGGAGAAGAATGAAACTAAGGAAGAGTGAAGAACAATGGTGTTGGGTGAATTTCAAGTACGAAGGGGTGTCAACTTTTTGCTTCATTTGTGGCTTGATAGACCATAGTGAGAAATTTTGTGAGAAATTATTTGAAGCACCAATAGAGACAATTGAGAAACCGTACGGAATGTGGATGCGAGCAGAACCACGTAGGAGAAATCACATCATGGGTGCTAAATGGCTGAGACAATGAGGTGAATTCCGATGAACTCATCAGGGGTGAATGATGGTGATGCTCAGAGAAAGGAGAATAATGAAATTTCCGTTGCAGATGGCCATAATCCCACTAAATCAGGGATACCAGACGAAACGGAAGGGATTAGGCAACCAGGAAAAGAATGCGTAAATAGTGGAGGAGATCAGAATAATATTATTCCAGCTGTGATGACAAAAAATACTGGTCATTTAAATGAGAGGCGGGAAGAAAATATTATAGAAATAGAATCAATTGGGCTTGTAGTTACAGACCCCAAACGACGCAGAATGGACGGCCCAATAATGGAAAGGCCCACGATTGATTTGAATAGAGATGATGAGGTCGTGTTAGAGTCTTAAAAAATACTGAGGATTAAAAAAACTTGCTTATGGCGGGTGCTACAAGGCAGGCCTGCCACACATTATGAGTATTTTGAGCTAGAACTGCTGAGGGATTGGGCTCTCTTAGAATGTTCGGTTTCTTAAAGACGTGGTATGTCAAGAAAAGCCTGTTTTTATTTTCTTATGTGAAACTATTGGTAGAAGGACATAGTAGAATGGTTAAGATGAGAGCTGGGATACGAAGGAATGTTTGTAGTCGATCCTCAAGGCAGAAGTGGAGGTTTAACGTTATTTTGGAAGGAAATGGACCAAGGAAAGTTAATTATCTATTCTTATAATCATATTGACATTGAAGCCAAAGTAGCAGGGATGGAAACATGGAGACTAACGGGGGTATATGTGGAATCAATTAGAGTTAATAGAAAAAAACTTGGGATTTATTGAGGAACCTTGCCAGAGATTCAAACTTGCCTTGGGTAGCGATTGGTGATATGAATAATACTTGTTCGCATCAAGATAAGTAAGGGGGAATCCATACCCTACCTGATTGATCGATGGTTTTAATGAATCTCTAACGGATGCAGGACTAGTAGATATGAACTTGACAGGGCATCAGTTCACATGGGAGCGGGGAAGGGGTACGAATGATTGGATAGATGTCCGTCTTGACAAAGCTTTACTGAACGACACGTGGTTATCAATGTACCCTGCTGCAAAATTATACAATCTAGAAGGTTCAGAATCAGATCATAGCCCAATTCTACTTATTCCAAAGTGGTATGAAACCACAAAATCACACTCTCATTTCATATTTGAAAATGCTTTGATCTCCGAACCGATGTGTTTGCAACTATTTAAGGAAAGTTAGGAGGAAAATACAGGCGAATGTATACAGGAAAAAATTGTGGTATGTGGAGAAAAGCTGTTGGTTTGGGGAAAAGAAATTACTGGGGATTTTGCAAAGCGTATTCGTGAATGTAAAGCTGATCTAAAACACTGGAGAGGTAGAAGAGATGCGCAGGCCATTCAACAGTATAAGGAGGCAAATGAAAAGTTATTTTTAATTCTGGACCAGTGAGAAATTTTTTAGTGCTAGAGATCGAAACAACTATGGTTACAATCTGGGGATCAAAATAGTAAGTATTACCATGCCATGACGAATACAAGACGTAGAACAAACCAGATTATTAAGCTGCAAAATGGAAATGGAGAGTGGAGAAGATGGGATAACGGGTTGGCTGAGTGGATTACTAATTACTACAAGGATTTGTTCAGTACAGATCAACATGAATGGGAGGAAGTAATAGAATGTGTCCCAACGATAATTATGGATGAGCAAAACTGTGAATTATTAAGAGATATTAAAGATGAAGAAGTAAAAAGAACTATGTTTCAGATGCATCCAGATAAGTCCCCTGGACCAGATGGAATGACACCAGCGTTTTTTCAAAAACATTGGGTGATTGTCGGCAATGATGTTATTGCACTAGTGAGAGATTTTTTGGGGAAGGGTGAAATGCGGAGGAACCTAAATGAAACGAATGTGGTATTAATTCCTAAAAAGAAGAGCCCTACAACAGTTGGGGATTTGAGACACATATCGTTATGCAATATGTTGGCAAAAGTTATTACAAAAGTGCTTGCTAACCGAATGAAAGAAGTTCTTGAAGTGTGTATATCGGAGAATCAGAGTGCATTTATACCAGGACGCCTCATATCAGATAACATTATGATCTCGTATGAGGTCATCATTATTTGAAAAGGAAAAGGAGGGGGGAAAGAGGTATATGGCTTTGAAATTAGACATGAACATAGCGTATGATAGGGTGGAATGAGACTATCTACGAGCTATATTAAGAAATATGGGTTTTCATAAAAAATGGGTGCATCTTATTCTTCAATGTGTTACTTCGGTTTCATATAGAATCATTCATGGGGAATGTTATGGGGCCAATTCAGCCAAGTCGTGGAATTAGGCAAGGAGATCTATTGTCTCCCTACCTTTTTATTCTTTGTGTTGAAGGTTTATCAGCCTTAATTAGAAAGTATGAAGCTTGAAAGTTGGTAAGTGGGATCAAAGTCCTATCATAACTCATATGATATTTGTCGATGATAACTATATATTTTGCAAGGCCAGTGAGAAAGAGGCTCGGAGAGTGTTAAGTATGTTACAGGTGTTTGAACGAGCTTCAGGACAGAAAATTAACCTAGCGAAATCTTCAGTATTTTTTAGTACAAATACAATCACTAAGAGTTGTGCTAAAATATGTGAAGATCTTCAAATGATAGAAGCTGACGATCAAAGCACATATTTGGGGTTGCCTAATACTATGGGATGAAAGAAGTCAGCTATATTGGGGTTCCTGAAGGATAAAGTGAATAGAAGAGTGGCAAGTTAGAATGGTAAGTGGATTTCAAGATCTGGAAAAGAGTTCTTAATTAAATCAGTGGCTCAAACGTTACCGAGTTATGCTATGAGTGTGTTTTTATTACCACTCAAAATTTCAAAGGATATAGAAAGAATCATGGCTCGATATTGGTGGAGTTCAAAGCCAAATAACGATAAGGGTATTCATAGGATGAGTTGGGAGAACATGAGGTACCATAAAGCAGCTGGAGGCTTGGGATTTCGAAACCTTAGAGACTTTAATCTGGCTCTTCTTGGTAAACAAGGGTGGAGTTTCCTAGTTAAACCTGAGATTTTTGTGAGCAGATTGTACAAATCTCAGTATTTTCCTTCTACTAATTTTCTGGGTTCAGCGATTGGAAGAAACCCTAGCTTTGTGTGGAGAAGCATATGGGAATCCAAAGATGTTGTTAAAGCTGGTGCGAGATGGTTAATAGGAACTGGTGAGAAGATTAACATTATTCACCAACCATGGTTACAGGATGAACAATTATGTTATTACTAAATCCCAAACTTTACTAAATAACCAGGTTACATCTTTAATGCTGATGGATCAAAAAGCATGGGATAATGACATTATTTCGGATATTTTGGAGGATCGTGACCAGCAATGTGTGAGGAACGTTGCTTTGGAGAACGGGATAGAAGAAGACAGGTTGTACTAGAAGAATGAAAAATCGGGAAACTATTCTGTGAAGAGTACGTATAGATTGATGCAAAGTCAAAAAGGCCTATGACACTCGGAGTATCATTATAGCTTGTTGAAGAAGATGTGGAAAATAAAAGTGTCTCCAAAGGTTCTAAACCTGATTTGGCAAGCACTCTCCGGTTGCTTACCTACAAACACTATGCTGCAACAAAAACATGTTTCAGTTTTAGCTATGTATCTAGTTTGTGAAGGGGAGAATGAATCAATTTTCCATGCTCTGGTAGTATGCCCAGTTACAGCACAGTGCTGGCAAATGACATTTCCTGAATTAAATAATGTGGTGGGAGTTGATTTCTTTACTTGGTTGAAACAAGTGCTTTCTAAACTTAATGCGAATAAATCTGCAGAAGCTGTTACACTATGTTGGGCACTGTGGAACGCTCGAAACGAGAAAGTGTGGAAACAAAGGAAGGCTCATATAAATGTTGCGGTAGCATCATCAATGCAATACCTTAAACAATGGAAAGAAGCCCAGAGTAAGTCAGCTATATTACTGTCTCAGCCTTATAAGGCAGGTGATGGTGTTAGTCTTTGGGTCAAACCTCAGGAAGATTCGATTAAGGTGTCAATTGATGCAGCAGTGTTTACGAAACATTCTGCGTTTGGTATAGAATTGGTGGCTAGAGACTCGAGTGGTTACTTGGTGCAGGCAAGACCAAAGTTACTGCAAGGAGCTGTTACGCTTGGTCTAGCTGAAGCTATGGCCATCAAAGAGGCGTTAAGCTGGGTTAAAGACACGCACCGGGAAAAAGCTACTGTGGAGTCTGAATGCCTTGTTGCAGTGCAGGCGATAAGAAGCAAGGTGCTAATGCGATCTCAGTTTGGTAAGGTTATAGAGGATTGCAGGAAACTCATGAAGGAGTTAAGTACAACATCATTGTGTTTTATCAGACGATCTGCTAATATGACTGCTCATTATATTGCTAGGGAGTCTTATTCTTATCCAGATCGAGTTCTTGTTTGGAGTAATGTTTCTTCGAGCTTTTATCTATTTTGCAAGCGGATTTGAATCATTAATATAATTGCTGCTTTTTACGTCAAAAAAAGAGTATCACATAGGTACTTACTTTCTTATCTTCGGAGATGAAAAATGATGAAGCATTTTATCTCAAATTATGTTTTGCTAGCTGAGCAATTCGGTAAATTATTGTACGGATGAATAGTTCCTGTGGAGCCTCTCTTTTTTTTTGGCAGCTCTTGTGGAGCCTCATTCTCCGACATTTTCAATATTTTGTAATTTGCAGTCTATTTAGGCGGCTCTAATTATTCTTGAAATAAGATGATGCAAAATTATGCTATTCATTCATGATCTTGTCTGGTTTCAAGTACTTCTAACTTATTATTATATTAATTAATTAAAACTAGTAGTTTCTTGATATTTCAATCATTAATANGGCGGCTCTAATTATTCTTGAAATAAGATGATGCAAAATTATGCTATTCATTCATGATCTTGTCTGGTTTCAAGTACTTCTAACTTATTATTATATTAATTAATTAAAACTAGTAGTTTCTTGATATCTCAATCATTAATAATTTTTGTTGTTCTTTTGAATAATTGATTTTGAATTTAAATATTAATAGTTTTTAATTTAATTAAGATTCTGTTCAAATTTTTTAGAAACTTCATATAAAATATTCACTGTGTGGAACACATTACTATGGGAGTGTTTGGAGTAACTTTTTTCCAAAATAAGTCAACTTATTTTAAGACAAAATTAGAGATTCCTAATTTTTTTCTGAAAAAATTTAGCTTTGTTTTACAACTTATAGAATCTCAAATATACATTAAATACTTGTAGAAAAAACATTTATCAAAATATGAAGTTTTTACCCGAAAATAAGTCCAAAAAGACTTATTTTAAGGCAAGCCAAACAGGCCANATAATTAGCGAATTATTAATTACATGCATTGCAGATTAAAACCTAATTCGTGTTTATGTTTGCTCCTAATAACCAATTGCAGTGTAATTGACTAAGTTCTTAAATTGTATATAGCAAGCCAATAGATTACATATTTTAAGCACATGAAAAATATATATGTAAATATGTANCCTTCCATCAAATTCAATTTATAAAAATATGAAATAAATATTTATTTAAATTCTGAGAAACTTTGTATGCAAATGTCCCACCACCTATCATCTTCTCCAAGAGCACTAATGTCCTAGATAGGAACATATATAGTAATTTACTACTCCCTCCGTCCCATTGAGAAGTATACACTTTTCATGGGCACGAAAACCAAGACATTCATTATAAAATGAGTAAGGTTAGATGAAAAATGAGTAAAGTGGTGGGACCTATTAATATTTAATAATAGATTTGAGATAGTGGAGGAAAGTAGTGGGTGTAATAGTATTTTTATATTATGAATTTAAGATAGTGGAGGAAAGTTAGTGGGTGTAATAGTATTTTTTATTATTAAAACTTTACTATTTTTGGAATGTATACAAATGAGAGGGACATCCAAAAAAGGAAAGTGTGTAGAATTGAATGGGACAGAGGGAGTAATTTATAACAACACATAATGAATGCATTTACCAAAACAATAATCAAATAATATTTCATGCATCGATCGTTTTATATTTTCTCGAATAATAATAGGTTTATAATTTTATAAATGAATACATGTTCTTATAAAAAATCTTGAGTGAGTCAAATCCAGAACCTAAAATAAAAGAGGATAAGCTTTTTGGATTATTCAATCGCGTTACTTGAATTATTCAATTGCGCTCCATCGATGATTTTATATAAGTTATAACACAGTTGAGAATTGTTCCTATATCATATGCAAATATATAAGCGCTTCTTTGGGTGTAAAATTCTGGCAAAGTTCTAAAAAAAATTCCTTAAATTACTTCGCAAGTAAAATGTCTTGTGAAATTAAGCCTGATCAGAAACGTACCTTAATTAATTACTTTACCGTAATCTTAATACTTTTTATTTATAAGATCATTACAGGTTAGTGGTGTTTGTAGGATCACCATGTGCATGAACTAAGATCTTATGAAAAGTTGGTTTCTGTTTCGTATAATTAGCGAATTATTAATTACATGCATTGCAGATTAAAACCTAATTCGTGTTTATGTTTGCTCCTAATAACCAATTGCAGTGTAATTGACTAAGTTCTTAAATTGTATATAGCAAGCCAATAGATTACATATTTTAAGCACATGAAAAATATATATGTAAATATGTATTTTTTTAAATATAAATACATATATATTTCTTCAAAATAAGGTGAAACATACATATAATCATACTAAGGGTAAAAAAAATACTCTCATAATTTCAAAATTGCAAGCATTCGACACATTTTTTAATTTAAATTAGAAGCTAGTAACGATTTTTTCGTAAATAATTTAAGAACATATATACTACACAAGTTTAAATTTAACCTAGCCTATCTAGTGATGCTCAAATTAACTCAATATACTTTTCGTCATACAACTGTTCACTTGTGACAACCATAAAATACATGCATGATTCTACCATCATTTGAAATCCATTCTCGGAGAAAAAACACCAAAAATTCCTGCAGTAAAAATCATTTGAAACTCAATTAATACTACTAATAATACAAAAACTCTGACCAATCATTATAAATGATTATTATTATTATTATTATTATTATTATTATTATTATTATTATTATTATTATTATTATTATTATATTTTGTGCCTTGCATGTAAGATAGTAGGGCCTAATTTTAAAAAAGGCTCAATAATTCAATTCACATGCATCCACAGAGAGGCAGCAAAATTATATATAGATATGTACATACGTATACTTGGTAGGATAGAAGAGTCTTAAAACTTATTCTGTTTCTGAAATTATTTCATTAAAACTCTTCTTTTTCTCATCAGTTTGCACGTGGGAGCACACGTATGTGCCTGCAACTATGTACCCTACGCCCATAAAAACGTTCATGTGGTGGATTCATGGCACCCAAACAAGCTTCTTGGTGTGTACACACATATATATGTACTCCCGTTCCGGTTTCTTCACAAACGATTGTTACTTTTAAGATTGGAATAATCGTTTGTTAAATATTCGAATTATATATAATATAAATGTACCTAGTTATCTTTATATCACTATATACATACTTCATTTGTGTTCTTAATATTCATGATGAGATTTCCTTTGTTTTCCATATTCACGTAAAAATTTGTCGGAAATCATAAAGAGTGTTTGTATTCATGCTTATTATAAATGCACGAAAAGTATAATATATAGGGGGACCCTAATCAGTCAAAACTTAAATCAACAGTGCTTGGGCAAGCTTTTATGTTCGAAGATGATGATAATTGTGAAAGGACATTATCGATCTGTCAGATGGCTATTGAACTATGCATGAATTACATTCATTTTTCGAGTTATAGCATATATATAATTATGTTATTAATCCTTTTCATTATATTTAGTTATAAATTAGTCTAAAGGGATCATCATAGTTATTCATAACTATATGCTGTTTGGAGAGAAATTTTTGTCATGAATTTAATTCGGTCTTATAATACCTTGAAATTTTAGAAGAATCCTAATATTCTAAAAAATTCAGTTAAGATGTAGGATACCTATTCAGAAGTTTTCACAACTCAATTATAAATGATGGAATTATCAAAAAAATTACTTTTTAAAACTCTGTGTGTAACTCACTAGAGGTCCGGCAAACAAAATCAAAGATGTGTACTAACGAGATATCCAATAACAGGAATAAGGAAAATGATTGAATAGAAGAACTGTCGAATAACAATTCTCGATCGCCTTCGTCGAGAACAACAAATTCTTAATTAATACAATTAAATATTTATAGACTTTTAGTACATCTCATCTGCTGTTTTAATAGAACTTCTAAAAGAATAATATATCATTAACATTTTTCTCATTTGCATGGGTGAATCCGTGAATCTGAATCTCCGTAACTAACTTGAGTAGAATTCGTTAGAATATAATATTATAAAATCCTCATAAAATCCTTTTCCTTAACCTCTTAATTAAATTGAACTCGTAACTTAATATGATATCAAAGAGTAAAACTTGGAATCCTGAACTTCCGAATTCTCATGCAAGTCAATATTAATATTTCAAATTATGTGGAAAACTAACCATAAAGTAGATCGTTGAAATATGAAATTGCTTCTTGCATCTATGTCTCAGTAATATATGTAAGCTACATAAACCAGAGATTAATTACTAAGAGAGTATAATTAAATACGATGACTTTTTATAGGAAAATTTGAACTCCACAAGGAATTTCGAAACAAAATAAAAAAGAATAAAAAATTGATAGGTTTAGACATTGCTTGTTAATAAACTCACCTAAAGAGAGGAAGATTTAATCTGCAGAATTTTCCCATCAGGACCATCTCTTATATATCAAGAAAAACCATCAAATTTTCCTTTTCTTTTATGATTAAAGTATCACTATCAAAATATCTTTATCACAAAGGACCCCATTTTCTCTGTTCATCCCTGAAGTAGTAGTAGTTTTTAGGCCCATAAAGGACTATCCTTGCAGTGTCCAGATCACTTATACAGAAATTTTTTGCCTTCTCATTCACTTCATCTCTAATTTTTGCTTTCCATTTAGATTCAGAGTCTTTTCTTCCATTTTGATAAATAATTGTAAATTATTATTATTATTAACTTTTATAACTTAGTTCCATACACACCACAAGAAACATGGCCTTTTCCGACCGACACAAATCCGACCGCCAGTCGAAACCTCTTTACTTGCATCTGTTAGAATATTATATATGATCCTGGTAAGTCAGTATCCTAACATCTTGAGGTTTTAGAAGAACTGGTAACTTAATCGGCAGACATAATTTACCACAATCTAACATGCATGTACAAACTTATAATCTATGTGTGTGTTGTGTGTGTGATATTTTGAGATAATATATAAACCATGGAAGCCTGAGATGAAGGGAAACGAGGTAATACAAATAATGCAGAAAGTGAAAAGTATCTCAATCTGTAGCAGATACTGATAGACACCCATTTAAGAAAAAAATGGTTCCATGAATATTGTATTTGAAACTATGTGCTTTTCATATCTACTTGTAATTTGGAGAGGTCCATTGCTGAAAGAGATGGGTAAGGCTATAAAAAAATTCCAAGAACACAGAAAGACTTGCATATGAATATTGCATTTGCATTTATCTGCTACAGATTGTCACTATCTCGAATAAAAAAAATAAAAATATGATTAATTAATGTGTGTGTATATTAAAGAAGCTGAGAGCCAATGTGAAAAAAGAAAACCAAAAGTACAACACCTTTTTGACTGATTACCATTCATCACATTACAATACTTGTGGCTCTAAAACAACTCAACAAAACACAATTTTAATGAATAAAAACCATATCAATACTAATTATTCTGAAAATTTACCCACAATTACATTAATATACACCTTATAGCTAGATGATCAGCTATAAAAAAATATTTTTTAGTAACTAATTATATTGATAAGCTGATGAATTCTGTAACAGGCTTATATACAGAATAATAGAAGAGGAGAAAAAGACTCATGATATAGTTCTCCAACTGAAAATATCTCACACACACACACACACCTGTTGAATTTGAAGCATTCCATTCCCAAATTTGAATTACAAGCTCTAAGAAAAGTGTCCAAAGGTGGCTGCAGAAAATCTCTGGAAATTCTTCGAATATACGTCTGCGGTCGCAGTCTCTTGATGCTGGTTTTGATGATGATGATGCCAGGGAGGTGATAAGAATTGTGTTTCTGGCTTAGTTTCATTGAACATGTCCTGAGAAGAAGTGTGATTTTGAATGGCTGTACTTAGTAAAAATGGAGCTTGCAGATAATCATTCCATTTCATTTCATCGTTTTCGACTCCTCCGAAGGAATGAACACGATGAGTTTGATGATGATCTTTCTCCATTTTTCCAGTTGCACCACTCCAACAGAAACCATTGTTGTTGTTGTTCTGATCGAAATATGTGATCGTATTGTTATTAGTAGTACTGCTTTCATTGTTGCTACTTCCACTGTTAGCTAGTGTATTTGCATCCCAATTCTGAACCCCACGGAGATTATGGAACGTCCCCATTGTCGAATTATTGTTGATGTCATCATCAAGAGGAAGTTTATAAGTGTTAGAAATCGACGATAAATGAATGGATGGTGTTATAGAATTGAAGTCTGAGATCATTTCAGAAGACTTTGAAGCTTGATTGAAGAAAAAATTACTGGTAGATGAATCCACCGACAAGGCTATGTCAGAATTATGCTTATAGTTTTGTAACTGTTGGAATGAGAAAAGTCTTGATAAATCTGAATTAGGCTTTGTGGTGGAAGCTTCATGGTTAGCAATAAACCTGTTCAAGAAAAACTCATGTGTTGATGGTGGGGTTGTAATCGCGTTACATGAGTTGTCAATGAGCTGTGAATATAATTGTTTTGATGCAGTCATTTGAGGTTGAGGTTTTGGCTTCTCCATTGACATTTCTTGGTTCGAATTCTCGGGTTCAACAAAGTTTAGCTCATAAGATTCTTCTGATGCTTTGTCAATGGTTTTGGTATTGCTGGCTGAAGCTTTTTCTTCATTCTCAATTTCAGAGAGTGGCTTGTGAGTATTGGGATCAATGCCTCTCTGCCTTAGTTTTTTCTTGATCGAGGAGTTCCACAAGTTCTTGATCTCATTATCTGTTCTTCCAGGCAACTGAGCTGCAATCTGTGACCATCTGTCATCAAAATTTAAATTCATCAAACATTAGACTAAACTAATACATGTATACAGTATAGGTATAGAAATGGTTCTAAACTGATGATTACTTGTTGCCAAGAACTGCATGTAACTCAATGATCAAACTTTCTTCTTGTTGCGAAAATGTCCCTCTTTTAAGATCAGGCCTCAAGTAATTGATCCACCTTAACCTGCAACTCTTCCCACACCTCTGAAGTCCTGCGATTTTTCGAGAATTAAGAAACATTTTTGCATATTTGAAGAAAGACTGCATTAGTATTTACAAAAATCAACAGAGTAAATAATAATTAAGTACCAGCTAATTTAGGGACAGAACTCCAACAGCCATGACCATACTTTGATATATGCTTGACAAGTTTCTCATCTTCTTCAGGAGACCAAAGGCCTTTTCTAAGCTTTTGCTTGTAACAACAAGAATGCCTCCCCATGTGAAGTGCAACAATCTGTAATGCTGGCAAAGAATAGAAAAAGAAAAAGAAAGAAGAAAGAAGATTTAAAAAAGTTGTATCTAAAGAATATTAGCTATAGGAACTGAAATGTCAGCAATAGGAGAAGGGGAGGCTTCTATGCAGCTAAGAAAGTGAGAGAGAGAAATGTATGATAAGGAGAGTTTAGAAAATGAAATGGCAGGCTGGTAGGGAATCAAATTAATAGGGGAGCTGAAAGGAAGAAAGGTCACCTTTCAAAAGGGTGATTCCAGACTGTGGTTCTAAAATTTAATTAATACGATTTGCTTGTTTTATAACCATTATTTGTGAGAAATTACGATAGGACTACCTTAATGGAGATAGAACCGATATCATAAAACTACCATCATCATACAACATACCATCCCGGTAAATAGTAAATTGTTATTTTATATATAACGGACTATCGGTTTCATATTTATGATACTAGGATAGTCCGTTATATATATATAAAAACTTCTATTACTTCAATTTATAATATATTATCTATGTTCATAAGTGGTATATAACAATTTTCATTTAATATTTGTATAGTATTTTTTTATAAATTTTACATTTTGATAATTAATAATGGTTTATTTTTAACTGTACATGTATCAATCGGAATTGTGAATCATTTTTATCAAATCATCGTGATCGATTTTAAATTGATGGATTATGGAGCTTGTTTCTTGTAATTTATGCATGTACATATTTGATTGAATATCTCTGATATTCTGCTCATGAAGAATGCTCGTATAGCTTTATTCATAATTTATTTTGTTCGAATGTGAAGAAATTATCTTGCTTGCTTCTTAAAAAAGGTTTTACTAAAAGTAATGAGGTTGACAGCACTGGTGGGTTGTATAACTTATATTGACATAAATTATTTGTGGTATAAAATACAGGAATTTTCGAGTAATTAAATCTCTTTTACGAGTTTTCACATCAGTACAAATCTCCCTACAAATTTGCATCACCCGGTATTTAAAAAGTTGATTTAATGTCATCTTAAACTATAATAAATTCATAATCATATACTTTAATTCATATGACATAAACATGTCATAGCAGGTTAGTGAGCGATCTTATTAGATAAATAGTCTTTTTCCTAAAATTATTATAGCATAAGCACTTTTCTGAACCCACGAAACAAGAAGGTAAGACTCAAGTCTCAATACATATACAATCGATATTTTTTTTAATTTATTGATATGAAAATTTTGTACACCGAAATTCGATACATTTTAATCGAAATTTATTGAGTATAGAGTATAAATTTGATGATAAGGCTAGTATTATTAATAGAGTAAGTATGGGCAACCCATGATTTTTTAAATTTAAATAAAATATTTACTTTTGGTTAAGAAGCTCATATAATTAATATGTGGCTCATGCATTCAAAAACCAAAATAGACTTCAAAGTTTCTTATGATATATTTAAACAAAGTCTTTGTTGAGATTCCAAACACGAAATCAGCCCAAATGATTTGAAAGAGGCAAGATGTTTTTGGAGATAAGTAATGATTATCATTAATTAAGTATTGTAATTATAGTAAAACTGTATTAAATTAATGAAAGCAATATGTTATGTACAGTAATACAGTATACTTTCTCTTGTCTTTTCTGACAAGAATGAATTATTTATTCTATGATTTGTCTTTTTAAATAATTATCATTGTTTTTAAACGTGTTTATATTTGCTTTTTCTCGAGGGCATCTTTGCTTTTTCTCACAAGAACTCACAATTCTAGCTACCAACTCTAGAACATTTTTATACCTTAGGGAAGAATTGATTAAAATAACCACAAAAATCTCATCCATTCTTATGATTGGTACTGAGTTTTTTAATTCATTTGCATAAGTATAATTCGAGAATATATATCTACTTTGTGTCTACATTTAAACATTAATAAAAAAATGTGAATAATACAGTGCAGAAGTAAACTATTGTACGCCCAAATATACAGCCGACAATGATCACAATAACATGGTTGTCTTCTACTGGATTCAAATAGTTGATATTACTGCAACTTGTTCTGTTTTTAATGTTATGCATACAAAATGTAAAAACGAGAGGAATATGAATAGGTTGAATACATAAGGGTACGTATATCTTTTTTTAAAAATATGTTTAATTAATTTGCTAGTTTATTTACCTCTCTTAAGTGACAACGGGTGGATTGGGTCGGTTTTGAGTGAAATCCAAATCCAAATAATTTCATGTTATTCAAATTCAAATCCAAATCCAAATTCAAATTCATCGGGATTGGATGAGATTATTTTCGGGTATCCAAAATTTTATTAAAAAATTGTAATCAAGTTCAATATCATTAACATATGGGAACAACAATAATTACATTTATAAATTATAAATGATTAAATTTTAAAAGGTAATTAAATATAATATATTTTATGAATTGTGATATAAATTTATTATTATTATACAATTAACAACTAGTTAATAGTTCAAATATTGATAAAAATAAAATTTTTGTATAATATAATATTAATAAAATCTATTATACGTTGATAAAATGAAGAACTAGTTCACTAAATGAGTATCGACTATTGAGTATAAATGAAATAATAAAATGAACATATACAAATTATTTATCTT
>QRFB01001752.1:0-17538 GCA_008931105.1 Oenanthe javanica | reverse complement strand
TTATTTCCTATACATTTTCAGGCTAATCGGTTAAATCGGTGGAGCAATGATAGGCAGGCCTCAATTCGAATTTTATTTTATTTCTGAACGCTGAGAATGGCAGAGGTGAATTCCTAAAAACTAAGATGGAAGTTACATTACGTTATCATATAAATCACTTAATTATCATAGTTTTACAAATGAAAATGATATGATTAATGGAAATGGAAATAGAGAGTTTATAATTTACCCATCTAATCGAAATGAGATTTTTATTCCCTATTATCAAATTAATAATCCAAATACTAACATGTAAGACTGAAGCTCTGATTTACATTAACCGAATTTATTAATCACGAATCAAATGCGTTCTTAATAATTAATAAGAGTGTTAGTGAACATTATATTCCATACAAAATCTGCATTGACAAAATACAACATATGATTACTGTAGGCACTAGGCAGTAAGTAGCTAATCCAATAACAAGAGATTAACGACAACCTTAGAATATAATTGACGTTTAGATATTGGTAACATTTGTAAGATCGTTTTTACCCTGTCATCATTATCATGTGAGTAGTGATAACTGTCTAGTACAAACAACAGTATCGCGGGTAATTTGGCTTTAATCCTGTTGGAATTCCACACTTTGTGTTTCAGTTTTACATGGAACATGATTTGTGGATTTTGTGTCTCCAAGGTTTCCTCAAACAAATATGATTATATTGTTTCTCATATGTGTTTCCAATTTTTTAAGCAAAAAAATTACAAGATTTAGTAGAGTAATATCAAAAAATTTCTCTTCAAATTTAAATACGAATACTACAATAAAACACGGTTAATTCAACCCGATAATATCAACCATAATTAATTTTAACCGATTATCATTAATTTAAAAATAAACTACATATAAGTTTGACCGAATAAATAGGTTATTTTTAACCGACGTTCATTTTCACCCGTTATTTTCAATAGCCATTCATTTTCAACCGGTTATTTTCAACCGTATATTTTCAATCGGTTATTTTCAACCGATATTCATTTTTAAATGATTATTTTGAACATATTGTCATTTTTTTCTTTTAAAAAAATTTGGGAATTTGTAAAAGAAATTTATTAACTATTATATTAATAGTCTCTTATTCCTTTGGTATAAAGATAAATGTGTGAATATATTTAATTATTCAAAACTTTCAACTTAAACCCAACTCGAAAAATGCCTGGATTTAAGTCCGGCCTAGATAAAAATCTGTTCGGTCCAAATAAAAACCGTCCTAAATTTTGTTCGATTTTTTGAAAAATTTAACTACAAGTTTAATAAACTTATATTTTATCTATTTTTTTCTACAATTTGTTATATATCAAATGGAAATTATTCAACAAAATAAAAAAAAACTGCCAAACAATGTAAGAATATGGGTGAAATGAAAAAATATTATTCCTTTCGTCCATAATTAGTTGTCCATTTGGACTTTTCAGTGATTAAATTAACTAATTTTTATTTGTAAATTAAAAATTATTGTTTTATAATTTTAAAAAATTAAAAAATACATTTTAAAGTAGATTATATATATACCTTTTAAAAATATAAAATTTAATTTGTTTCAATTATATATTATTTTTAAATTTTAATAAAAAAATTGATCAATTTAACCATAAAAAACAAAATATACAATTAATTAAGGACGGAGGGAATAAAACTTGATTGTACGATGTATTATTTAATCTTCTCTAACAAGTTTTTTTTAAAANAAGGACGGAGGGAATAAAACTTGATTGTACGATGTATTATTTAATCTTCTCTAATAAGTTTTTTTTAAAAGATTATAATCCCTTCATTATAATCCAATACAAAATAAAGGATTAGAAAATTTAAATAATAATAGTCCAATTCTTATATTATTACTCAAAACAAATATAAAATTATAATGTAAATGATTATAATCAAAATCTAAATATAATCCTTCCAAATAAATATTGTATTGGATAATTTGAAAAAATTATCTATATATATAATATATATATAGATATTATATCTATATATATATATATATATCTATTATTATTATTAACTACAATTGATATCAATTTTCTCAACCCAATTTTTTTAAGGTTTATTTTCTCTTTTTCAATTTTAATTTTTGGTAGTCAAATTTATTAAAGTTTGACGGAATATTACACATAATATATATTTAAGAAAAAATTTAAAATTATATTATTAAAAATATATTTAATTTACTATCAAATATATTTTTCAGCTTTCAAAATTATAAAAAAATAATTTTTAATTTACAATCAAATTGTAATCTATTTAACATACAAATATTATTATGAAATGGATCACTAAACTAACAATAAATTCTTGTATGATCAAATGGATACTCAAAACAACTTCTCATATGATCATGATACTCAAAACTCACTTTTATATTTGCAGTGTGATCCTGACCCTCGTATCTTATTAAAACTACCGGTAAAATTTCATTCTAAGTTGATTTCCTTTTATTTGGATTAAGGTGTTCAGAAATTGGTGCCGCCTAAAACCTTTCTTCAGTGGTGTACAAAAACAAACTTTTTGAAAACTAAATTCCATTTAAATTATGATGGATGATTGATCACTAGACCACAAACAAATTAACGCGATAAATAATTATATATATTATTATGAGAATATTTTGAGATTAATTTCGTAATATGTTTCTTGAAATGTAGATAAATAAATAAATTTAATAATTTATTATATATTTTATTTCTAATTATATAATCATTAATAATTAATTATAGTAATATGACACATTTATAAAACAGATATATAAAAGAACATATTAATAAATGGCTTCATTAATTTGGTAAATATAATATAAATTCCCAATTTAGTTATATGTTTGAGAAAATTATGTTAACTTTTTCTAAAAATATATTTTTATAAATTTTTACAAAAATTTATTTAAATTTTAATATTTTAGAAAAATATATAAACAAATTCATTATAAAATATAAATACAGAATTTTTCTAAAATATTGATTTTAAAATAATGATGTCTAGATTATATAATTTTTTTATTAGTGGAAGATGATGTGGCAGCTTTTGTTTAAACTCATTTTCTAATAATCCCATGAAGTCACCTCCTAATTTTATGCCGCCGGCCTTCTCTTTTTCTCACATTGCTCAAATTTAACCCCAATCTACTTATTTCACTTATATTTATAGCCTCCTTTTTCTTTAATTTAAAATATTTAATTTTTATATTTTTATTTTTAACATGAATCTTTGTTTCTATCATAGCAAAGATTAAAAAGGTAAACCAGCTCTTTGGCATTTTTTTTAAAAAAATTCTATTTATAATTTTTTTTATCTTCAAATATTTCTTAAATTTATTAATATCTTAATTACTAATTAACTACACATAATAATAGCGGGGGAATACGCCGGTGACATGGCCAGTTATGAATATTTTAAGTTGTTTTTTTTCACATTCTAGATTATTTGCCTCTATAAATGTACCGCATCGTAATTAACAAATAAAAATTTAATTTATTTTAATTTTTAAAAAATATTAGCAAATTCATTTTAATATCATAATTGTTTTATTATATTATATGAAAATAACAATAATAATGTAATATAATTTAATATTATATAGGAATTTTCAGACATTGTATTTTCTATTTTAAAAATTCAGTTAAAACAAATTTATAAATGACCTTTTAGACAACAAAAAATAAGACAATGAAAAGGAGCGTTTCTTAAACCATCTAAAATTATTTATCTCTTTATAATGAAGCATATATATTATAATTGACTAATTTTCTGTTAACATAATTGTAATAATTAATAATCATGAAATTATATGATTTTTTTTCAATATAGACTATAATTCATGAATATTTGATATAATAATATATCGTATTGAGATAAATTAATTTTTTATTTAGATAAATTTTTACATTATTATCAAACCCGATACGATTTAAGAGGGGTTTCGGCTTTTAAGAGAGTTAATTATTATATTTAATGTTTTTAATTCGTAATGCTACTATAATTTGTATTTTCATATTTTTATTTTTAAAATTATTACACACACATATATATATTATGATAGTGTTTTTTCCAACTAAAAATTCATATAATTATTTTTCAAAATCTTAATTATTAATTTTGAATTAAACTATTACATTGGTTATTAAATATTTTTAAATACTAAAAATTATTTAATTCATATGAAGATAATTTATTAAATTTGAAAATATTTTACTTATGCACTTATTCAGGTTATAATAGAAAATATATATTTGACTATTTATTTTATTATTATTTTAAAAACTATAAATTTGGTTGAAATTTTTGTATGTCCGTAAGTGCATAGGTAGCGCAACTCATTTAAAAATATATTGAAAATAATTTTCAACAATTATCAAATATAAAATTTTGTTAAAATTTTATAAGCCGTGCCTAGCGCGGTCATTGTTCCCTAATAATGCTTAAAGACATTAATGATGCATGGATAGTAATTCCGATATTATAATCTCATAAAATATAAATATGGCCTAAATATTTTCCACAACTCACAGCTTATCAATCGATCATAAATTGCTAAAAATCTCGCAACTTGCAAAATTGAAAATGGCAAAGGTCATATAATTCATTTTGTTATTGTTTTCTCTTCAAGGACAAGCACTTTAACAAACACCAACCCTTATATTTATTAGGGACAAGGTTATAATTTTTTTTGCAAATTAAAAATATATTACTAAGAGTTTATAATGTCAAGTAATTGTCTTTTCAAATTTTAACGAGTCAGGAAAAAATCTTAATTACCCGGACATCCATTATAATAATAAAATAATAATAAATAGAGCTCAAGCTTAATTGAAATATAAATTTTAAATAAATTACATAAAGATTCATTGTAATATTCGAAAACTTATATAGCTCTAAAGTCAAAACTTGTAGTTGAGTGGCTAACAACGTTTGTTACCCGTAACATGGAATCGATAGAGACATATAATCTCTAGGCCCTTGAAAAAAGTGAGAATCGTTTACTTTTTGTTATAGTCCTAAGAACGATATCATTTCTTAAGCTTCTTTTAAGTGCAAAGTTAGAAATTATCTGACAAGAAAGAGCAACAATAACTTGAGTATTGGAATTGATTATTTTCATATGCTTATTCTTTATTGCTATAATTAACTATATCTTAACCGGGATCTTAGACAACTTTTGTTGGTCTAGACATGATTGTAAAGTAGTCGGCATTCCCTTAATAATAGTTTACTAAAAATTTTATTTTTATTTTCTTTCAATCTAATCGAACCTTTGGTTTTTCCTGCGTGTGGTACAGAGTTGATTACTAAGTCGTGGAGTAAATTCTCGCAATAAAAATTATTTTCGAGATTGAGATAAATCAAATAATATTGTTTTCGATCTTTTTATGTACAAGTTTGTTTCGGCAATTTTCGAGTTTGCTCGTAAGTTTGTGGGTTCTAAATTTTTTCAAAATTGTCGAAGAATGAGAGGAAAATTTGATATAAAAATTGTAGAAACATCTCACATTATTCATGGGGGCACAGAACTGATAAGCGTTCATTAAAGGGACCCTCTTTGAGATGACCTTAATAAAATCCCATTAAGAATGGACCATAAATTATAGCAGTGCTAGGAAACATTACCACATGGAAATTTCATAAGTATTAGTTTAATCATAACTTAATTTTCTTATTATCTTTAAGTCATATCAAGAACCATATGATGATGACACTAACATGAGCATGTCTATTGATTTACAGATTGGGGAACTTAAAATCTTTTAAACTCCATCATTAGTTGCTAATAACTTAAAATTCACACCCTCACCAGCTATTAATCTCCCTAAATTAGTAGCTTAAACATAATTATGCAACTAATCAAAACATACAACATACATGTAAATTAAAAGCAAGGTGTGCATGGGATAAACAGTATTCACATGTTGTATGTTATACACTTATACATGTCGGTATGTGGAGTCCTGAGAAAGCGGAAGCCCTAAACTATACAAAATTTTGTGTCCAACAATTATATAAATTAAATATATATAATCTATTATTTTTGAAGAATTATTTTTCTAATAACTTTGTTAGCAAAAGTGTAATATCCATAATTTATTTATTTAGATATTAGTAATAATAATTAGAATTAGATTAGAATTTGTAAAGATTATTTTTTTAACCATAATATTTATTATATTGAATTTGATTAGAAATAGAATTTCTAATAAAATAGATTAATAATAATAATAAAAAGATTAAAATTAGATAGAGATTAGGAATTAAAATTGGATTAGAATAACGGGTTTTCAAACATTGGTATTTGAATTGTAGTAGGTTTTGTTGTAGGGTTTTAAAACTCTATATATAGATTAAGATCTCCTCATTCTTTCATATTCTTTTCTAGCCACCAAGACTAAACATATGTAAATCTCTCTCGATACACAAATCCTTATTCTTTTTCTTCATCTTTGTTTGTAAAATTCGTAGGATTATTCATACACAAATAAGCTATATTGTAAAATTCGTAATAAATTCATCGTAAGTCGGAATTCATTTATTCTGTACTTTTTAGAAAGATCTTTTCGTTTTCTACGATTGTTGTATTTTAAGTTTTTCCAAAAAACATCGTTTAGAGGGTCAAAAAGGTAAAATACAGATCTGAGCAGAATTAGAGTTATAAAGAAGTTCGACGTTTGAGACGTTTGAGATGTGATATTTTCGATTGGATGTTAAGGATTATTTTATTCAGTATATATACAAGACCCATGTCACACAACCGTGAGTTTTATTAAACCTTAAAGTGGAGTCCGTGTAAGAAAGAAATACAGAGGCGCTATTTGGTACCTTGGACGCATTGAATTGTCTTGATCAAGAAGAACATATCGTGAACCAGAAATTTTGTGGGTCTATGCAGTTTTCGTTAGTGTCTGAAATTGCTAGTTCGAGTTTTCGTTAGTGTCTAAGATTGCTATTTCGAGGTACGGATTTCGTCTCATTTCTCTTCACCGCTACTCGTTTTAGGATTAGTTATATTTAATTCGTTCCGTTCGTAAATCTGTTCCTTCCGTTATTATTCGTTTTAACTGTTTTGATTCTCCGAAAGTTATTTTAAAGTCTGTTTTGAAATATTTAAATATTTGTCTCTACGATTTTCGAAAATTATGTATGTTACATATCTGCGTAGAATATTTGAAATATCTGTTCAGGTGATTTTAAAATTGTGAAAATTATTTTATTTGAACCCTTAGAGTGATATAGGGTATACCGATTTAACTAGTTGTAGGGGTACTACAGTCATGTCATTGCGGCACCAGTGGCATGACACTTCCGTGGCTGTGTGATTAGTCACGGCGTATCTTTCTGATAGCTCAGGTGACGAGATTTGCGCATTTTGATATTTGTTTGAGGATACGTGGGTGCACCCAATCTGATTTGATTTGTGATTTGATATTTGACGGTAACGTTGTATATGCCGTACATGTTGTCCGGTTTGTTGCACGCATTAGGTATCTNTAGGTACCCTATGATGTGTGTATCTGTTATCTGTTTTGTATCGGTATGAAATATCCTAACCCCTCTTTGCTTCAGCCTTGTCTTTAAAAATTAAAGTTTATTTATTATTATCAAATTATATATCTTGCTTCTTGTTTTATAAACTGTATTCCAATCCGTACTGGACATTTGGCTCATGTCGTATTCTTTCTTCTGGCAGGTACTTAGGGGGATCTTGGACTGTGTGATGGAGAGCTCCCTTATTTACATTTATTAGGACGTTTGAACTTAAAGGATTATTTTAGTCATTTTATTATTAAAGATTCTGGATTTATTCGCATGTATCATTTTGAATTATTTTGGAGGTTTTGATATTAGTTTAGAGACCTATTGGACCTATTTAATTATTAAGTTCGGTAGATTTTAGTACTCTATATACAGGTTTGTGGTTTGATAAGTAACCCCTCATCTCGTTTTGGGAAGGGGGTGTTACAAAAAGTATGCACGAGTTTTTCATATATTTATGTCTAATTTTTTCTTTTACACCCATAATATTATAATAAAAAAGAAAAATGTG
Organism: Oenanthe javanica; assembly: GCA_008931105.1. NCBI lineage: Eukaryota > Viridiplantae > Streptophyta > Magnoliopsida > Apiales > Apiaceae > Oenanthe > Oenanthe javanica. Next base: position 9,462 of record QRFB01001752.1, on the reverse strand, counting down.
CACCTAAAATTTTATTCTTGGCGATCCCTCCGAGAATATAAGGGGCTTGAGTCAGGCCCAGGCTTATCTTGTACATGCACAGCAGAGCATCATCTAGAGAAAAAGAGGAGCTTCTTTAATTCCATTAATCAACTTAAAAAAATGTTTGTCTGGTTGAAACAAATGCTTCTGTTTGTCCCCAAGGCCAAAGCCTATTTACATAATTACAAATTGTACACTTTTCACAATTCTAGTAGTGGGAGCTGCAGCCTGCAAGACTCTAAGCTTTCTAAATTTACATGGGAAACACATGCATCATCAACTTTAGTTTTCTCTGCTTAGTCCTTTTATCAACTGTTTCATATTCTTATTTCCAGCGAGTTGAGTTGAGTCTTGTCTTTTCGAGCCACGTGTCGAATTCTCGTTCGTCTACTTTGCTTAATTTTTTCTTAATGCTTTTGTAATTGGTAAAGATTAGAAAGGTTAGAGCAATATTTTTCAGAGGGACAGAGCCATATAATACAGGGTTCTTGCTTCCCTAATTTGACTACTTGTAATATTACTATTTTTTCTATTTTCATTTTATTATCCATATAAATTTTCTTGAATTTTTATTGTAATATAATAGTAAAATGTACAACCAAATTAGTATAATCATAATAGATCATTTTCTTATAAAAATAAATTGGAGTTGCATCGAGGGTGATATTGGGATATGTTAATTAAGTTGCAAAAATTCTATATATTAGTTGTCTGGTAAAATAAATTTGAAACTCGACTCAAATTTAATTAGATAAATTTTAATAATATCTTTCCTCGCAAGAGTTCGGACAGGTCAAGCCTTATATATATATATATATAACTTACTTTATGAACTGTTATTTTATATCAGAAATTTATCATTTCTCAACCGAATGTGTTTGGGAAGCAGACGCAATGGGGGCTAAAAGAAGCTTTGTCATGCGTAAAAATTACTCTCTCTATCCCATTGGATAATTTACATTTTTTTCAGAGTGTCCGACACGCATTTTAAAATACATTTTAAAGATAGATTGATAATCTATTTTTAAAATTTTTTTTTGTATAAAAATAGGATTGCTAAGTTTTTATACAAAAAAAAGAATTTTTTTTAAATAAATTATAAAACTATACTTTATATGCACCTTAAAATGCGTGCAAACACTCTCTAAAATATGTAAACAATCCGGTGAGACGGATGAAATAGTAATTTTAAAAAGTGTATATTTGAGAATTGATACCGACTCTCAAATTCTTGCTGAAGCTTGGAAAGGGACTCGAGGAAGATCATACTTTGATACTATTGTCTCAGCTTGTATTGATTTATTTCAGCACTTTAATGATGTGTTAGTAGATTTTATTTTTAGGCTGTGAATATAGGGGCTCATTTATTAGCTAGAGCTGCTCATCCTGTGTCTCTAGAGAGTAGCATGAAAATGCTCCTCGTATTATCCATCATGTACTCATTTCTGAATCGTTTTAAGTAACGCAAGTACGATTATTGTAAAAAAAACATATATTTTTAAAAATCCATAAATAATCGCATAATATTTGAACCCAAGCCCAAAGGGCTAGTTACTCCACTGGGGCTAAAACCGATAGCAATAACCCAAAACCAAGCATGTAAAGAAAGCCCACACAAGGGCCCGCTTAATTAAACAGTAGTAACATGGAGGGTGGAGGAGGTCCAACTTAATAGAGTTTAAGAAAGTAAGTGATTTGTATTAAGCTAATCTTTTTTTTAAGGCAATATTAAAGCTAATCTTAGGACAGTGCACAAATTAATCTGGTAATTGTAATTTTCAAATTCGACAAAATAATATATACATAAATTCAAGAAATAAATAAATAATATAGATGGGTTTTCGGAATTCTAACCATATTAGATTTTTGCTAGTCTCAACTACAAATATGAAAAATTAATAAAAAGTTCAGCAACTAAGATAGAGTTAACTTTTGCCTATATGTAGAGAATTTATATGAAAGGGCCATTTAGTAAGGATTGGTACGAGATTGGAATGAGTAATTACACTATTTTGGGGGGATTTCAAAATAGCCAAATTAAATAACTCTATTAATACGAGATAAAAGAAAAAATCTTTTTTGCTAAGTGGAAGATTTATTTTAAATGTAAGTAGTCAAGCAACTCCAATAGTATGACATATTTTGGTAGAACTTCAAAAACACAAATTGGTGCGAGTTTGATTTTAGGCCCAATTAAAACTGACAATCACTCATCTTAGATATGATTTATAGTATAAAGACAGAAGTAATAGCATAAATCTAACACTTGTATTTTATTCTTCTGCAAATTACACAGTGGATTACAATTTTGAAGGATGATTAAACTAGATCATCTAGCTTTCGAATAACTACACCAGGTTCTTTTGTAGAATCTGTATCGGCATTGTTGATTTCTCCTTTTGATGCTCGTAGTTGACATGGGATCTGAACATGCAGAGCATCAGTAGTAATAGAAGCGTAAATAGCAATACTCATGGACACTACGTAAATTACCAAACCGATGGCAACAAGTGTACAAAGAGCCCAAATGGCTGTCCTTGCTTCAGCACTTCCACAAGAATACAACCCAATTCGAATTTGAACCACATTAACAACTGAAAGCATAAGAAAAACAATGCCAGAAACAGATGAAACTCCTGCCAAGATTAACATAGAGTCCTTCAAATCGAATCTTGATGTGACAAAACTGTATCTTTGACAATCCAAGCTTAGATGTAGCTTAAGTACTTTCGCGACAAGGCTAGATAAAAGGAAACATGCAAAGGCCACAACTTCATAGAGGACTAGCAATTTAGCTACTTCTGGACCAGCGTCACACTCATCACGGTTCTCTAGGCTGCGAACGCCTAGTGAAGCTTGAGATAAGCCAACGAACACGGCTAGGGTGAATAGTGAATTGACATTCACCAGATCATCTAGTGATTTAATATGAGCATCTTTCCTATCGAATTTTACTTCTTTTTGTTGATCATCTAAAATTTTAACGAGAGGATCCTCTGGTGCTTCAGCCGGATGTCTCCTTTCATTCATCTGAAATAACAAAAACATAACTAGATTAAAGCAGGCTATACACGTATGTAAAAATAAAAATCGTATATATAAATGAATTTTAAGAGCCGGTAAGGTCACACAAACTGACTTTGATTCCACAGTGTAAGTTCAAGATTAAGAGAACACAGACTAAAATGTGACGATCGATCATAAAAGTTTCTGGTACTCCAAAAAATTTGTTGTTTTCCTCCCTACTTGCATATCAACTATTAATAAGGCTACAAGTGAAGTACTACAGAGTGTCAGTTTGCTTATCTTACATATATAGGAATCAGATTCTGATGTCTCTCTCTGCGTGAAACTTAAGGGAATGTAATGCACTTATGCTCCGAATTCGTAGGAATTTGACACGACTTTTGTGTGATAAAATAGAGAGCATCTCTCCTCTTTAAATTTAGTGGCACCATAGCTACCAAATGCAAGCCCGAAATCGAATTAGTAAAAATAGAGTGTTGTGCGATATCCTAAGAGGCATTTCATTTCGAGAAATGTAAGTCACTGAGTAGGGTGGCGCGAGGTGAGCGACCGCACATGACCCAAAATTTAGGACCCCAAATTTATACTATCTTATATAGATTAGTTTTGATGACAACTGTAAGTGATGTTTTCGATGAAGTTGACATCGAAAGTGTTACACACGATTTTATCATAAAACATGTAAAAAGAGCATTTATTTTTAAGTGAATATTTTAGGCTTTATTTTTTGTTTACAATTTCTTTCGATAATTTATTTTATTTAAAAAATATAATTTAATGATTTTAATATATATTGAAATATATACATATGAAAGTCCAATTTTAAAATTTTGCACAGGTCCTGAAAATATTTGTCACGCTTAAATACACTTTATTAAAACATAATCTAATCCAATAAAACCCTTGGGCTTCTCTCAACACAAACATAGTACCATATATATCTTTGGAGGATGAAAAAATACAGAGACATTGCACTAGCAACTATATTTACATGTACATGAGGCACCGTCTAGACAGAAAGAGTCAATATAAGCTCCGGGGTGTGCTTGTTGGCATAACTTCCTGCAGCTGTCAGGCAAGCACCTATCCGTCGTTATAGTAGTAAAACATATTGGAGCAGATTTCATGTTCTGCCAATTCTCTCCCAAGTCACTCCCCCCTGCATCTCGATCCATGTATAAAAATGTTGTTATAGTTCAACAAAATATGCATGCATGTTATGTCATCGGTTTCATCCGTTTCTTAACATTTTACATTTTGAAATATCACATCCATTTTTAAACATTCCCATAAATTCTATATTTTTAAAAATGTTGTTATAGTTCAATAAAATAAATTTTGTGGATAGAAGGTATAACTAAGAATGAAATAAGAACCTTTATGTTGGTTAGCGGCAGAGAGGGCAATTAAGAAATCAGCACCGAGTATCGAAATGGTGAGAAGCAAGAGAGCAAAAAAATTGGCCATTTTAATTACTTCGTATTTGCTGTTGTGTGTAATTGTGTATCAAGGATTACTACATTCGCTTCTTAAACAGTTAAAAAAAGTGTCGTTGAATTTAATGCAAAATCTTTTGGATTTTGTTTTTTCAAAAATAATCTATGAAAACAACTTGGATTTGGATATTGTTTTTGCTAGTAGTCATGGAAATTAGTAATTGTTTTCTTTATAAAATCTCGAGATTTTATTTTGTCTTCTTTCATTTCTATAAATGTAATAAATAAAGTCTACTTATAATTTAAAATACTGCATGTCGAGTTTTCTGATCAACAATAATGCTTTTGATAATATATAGGGCCCGTTTGGCGCAGCCTTATAAGCTGCTTATAACCTGAAAAAATTGGTATATATGTACTTTTTCTGAAAATAAGTAACTTATTTTCAAATTTCGAAATAAAATTTGGTTTTAAATTTCTAAAATAAATATTAATTTTCAAAAAAAATGAAAATACTTTTAAAAAAAAGTAACTTATTACTTATAAGCTAAGCCGAACACCCCCATACTCCCTTCATCCCAAATTTGATAATCCCTTGACTTTTAACATGTATGTTAAAATGCATTGACCACATAATTCTGTAAATTATTTTTAAAAAGTTGTTTTTGTAAATAAAAATTTGATATTTAAATTTTTATTTACAAAAAAACTTAAAAAAAATATTTTATAGAACTATCCAATCAATGCACTTTAACATACGTGTCAAAAGTTAAGGAGTCATCTAATTTGGGATGGAAGAAGTAGTTTTCTTCTTGTTTATTCATTTATGTGAGTTTGGAATGGCTACTCAAAATTATTATAGTACTGTACATGTTAGTTTTATACGTTTAAAAATATATATCGTTTTACTTTAAACACACATATTTAAGTATTTTTATTGTAAATTAAAATTTATTATAATTAATTAATTTTTTTGTGAATTAAAATTTTTAAAAAAATAATAAAAATCAAAACTACATGCATTAACAAAGGGAGTATGAAAACCAATCAAGGTTTAGCTTTGGCCTTTGGGCCGAGCATTTTAGATTCTCAAACTTTTTAGTACTATTTAATAGAATTTTTTTGAATAAACAAGTTTATAAGCTTAAAAATGAGATTCGCATTTTACAATTTTATATAAACTAATGCTACGTCCACATAATTGTATACAACATAACGGGACATACATATTTCTCTCCACTCCACTATGTACGAGTATGGCTCAAGGTCCAAATGCACAAATAATTTTTTTTTGCTAAATAAAATGCACAATATTTTATTTTCATCCACATTTTATCACTGCAATTTTTCGATACTAATATTTCAATTCCGTTGGTAATTTTAGTAGTCAAGTCAACGGAATGGCTGACGGAAACGAACGGTTATTTTCATCACTAATGTACTTGTACGTTAGTGTATAAGGAAAAAATCTACATTGCAGGTATGAAGCATAAACATAGACTTAAATATATTCGACGATTAAATTTTATTCATTTCGATACCAAATTAAATCAAACAGCCGACTGAACTTGATCAAACTACATCATCCAGCTTCTAAGTATGACCAAGTACTTCAAGAGTATCAATACTATCAGCAGAGGGACGATGACTAGAAATTTGATCAGGATGAATATCTCCAGTAATAGAAGCATAAATAGCTATACTGATGGACACAACATAAATTACCAAAGCAATTGCAACAATTGTGCAAAGAGCCCAAATGGCTCTCCTTGCTTCAGCACTTCCACAAGAATATAAACCTATTCGAATTTGAACGACATTCACGACCGAAAGCATAAGCAAAATAATCCCAGAAACAGATGCACATGCAGTTAAGATCAACAGAGCATCCTTCAAATCGAATCCTTTCTGAATAAATTTGAATCTTTCACCATCCAAGCTTAGAAGTAGCTTAAGTACTTTCGCGACAAGGCTTGATAAAAGGAAACAAGCAAAGGCTACAACTTCGTAGAGGACCAGCATTTTAGCTACTCCTGGACCAGCATTACACTCATCACGATTCTCCAGGCTGCGGATGCCTGGTGAAGCCTGAGATAATCCGATGAACACTGCTAAGGTGAATAGCGAATTCACAGTAACAAGATCATCTAGTGATTTGATATGAGCATCTTTTCTATCAAATTTCAGTTGAACATTCCACCTTCTTAGCATTAGATCCATTACTTCTTCCGCTGAAGTTCTTCTATTATCCATCTGAAATTACGAAAACAAAATTAGATTAATTCTGATTAATTGAAATGTGATTCGACAAATGTGAGAAATGTCAGATATTAATATTGATTGAAATATCCGATAAACTCACTTTAATTTGAGAATGTGAGTTCAAGTAATTTAAATGTACTCTTTTTAGTTAAATCTCGGTGCTTAATATACCTCGTATATATAGATCGAGACAGAGAGAGAGAGAGAGACCGAGAAGCAAAAGGTCTTCTCTCCACTTGCAAATTCTTTTTGTTGTCTCTCCACTTCCATGCATGTTTACTATGCATTATAATTCTTTATCTTTAATCAATAATACAATAACATCAACATGTATCATCGTACATACATGAGTCAATGTATTAAACACTACCTTAATCCTATAGGAACCTTAATTTCGAAAAAATAAACATGTTTAGAGCTCGGTCTAGTTGACCAACTTAACTGAACAATTCGTCTTTAGAACTCGTGTACAGCTCATCTAGAATTTATTATAGTTGAAATGTAGCTAATTTTATATTTTCATATTAATAAGTTAGTTATTATTATATATTGTATATGATGATTAAAATCTTCCTCATTATGTTAGATTAGAGTAGGAGATTTTTTTTGTGAAATTATGGCATCTTTGAATATAAACAAGACAATTTGATTTCTTTTTGAATTTGGAATTTTGTACCTAGATAATGAAAAGCTCTGGCAAGGGGGAGGTACAACTGTACAAGAAAACATAAAACTATAAGCTTAGACTGAACTTCTATAATTGCAACTTGGATAGATTCCATACAAAGCGTAAACAGAGACTGAACTTCAACATAACACTTACCAAATCATCCAACACTCCTGTTAGACAACTTATTTTTCTAGGAACCAAATGGAAAAACTGATTAAACTTTCACATCTGGCTTCCCAATAACACCAAGTTCTTGATCAGCATGTGTAGAGACATTGTTGCTTTCGCCTCTTGATGCATCACGATTGCTTCGATTTGGATCAGAAAGCCCATCACCAGTAATAGATGCATAGATAGCTACACTGATGGACACAACATAAATTACCAAAGCAATGGCGACAATTGTGCAAAGAGCCCAAATGGCTTTCCTTGCTTCAGAACTTCCACAAGAGTACAAACCTGTTCTAACTTGAACCACATTAACAACAGAAAGCAAAAGCAAAATAATTCCAGAAACTGATGCACTTGCTGTTAAGATCAACAAAAAGTCCTTCAAAACAAATCCTTCGCGAACAAACTTAAATCTTGTACCGTCCAAGCTTAGAAAAAGCTTAAGAACTTTCGCAACAAGGCTGGATAAAAGGAAACAAGCAAATGCCACAACTTCGTAGAGGACAAGCATTTTGGCTACTCCTGGACCAGCGTTGCACTCATCGCGATTCTCCAGGCTGCGGATGCCTGGTGAAGCCTGAGATAAGCCAACAAACACAGCTAAGGTGAATAGTGTGTTGACATTAACAAGATCATCAAGTGTTCTGATATGAACTTTTTTCCGATCATATTTCACTTCTTTTCGTAGACCATTACACCTTACAATGATTGCATCCACTAGCTCTTCTTCTGGAATTCTCCTTTCAGTCATCTGAAACAACAAAAAATGAAACTAGATCAAACTTTACTGAAGTTCAGCATTGTTTACATTAAAATATCAAACAAACTCACCTTACCTTAAGATAGTACTTCTGTTATAGTAACTTTTGATACGTGAACCGATATATATAGATGACAAAACAAAATGTGAACGATCGAGCAGTACATAATTTTCTAGTATTAGATTTTGTTGGCTTGTCGTTTCCTGCACACATGCACATTGATATCCCTCAGTAATATGTTTGATCTTACTCTGTAAATATGCATAGCCTGCAGGCTTAATTGAATACGTTCAGATTATCTTACTCATTTTTCAATGATTTTTTTCTGAAAAGACTTCGCGGCCTAACATAAGCAAAAACAACTACTGACAAAGTTTTCAATAATAGACATAATTTAACTCAATATATGAATCTAATATGACAAAGCCCGCAACTTCGTAATTACTGTACATCTCTTGCATAACGTTGAGCAAATTGCAAAATGACCAAAGTCCCCAGAGAAAAGTTTCCAAGAATATGATAATTCGTGAAGCTAACCAAAATATACATTGTTTCCAACATGAAATAATTACGAACAAGTTATCTCGGAAAAATTTCTCGGATTGAAGTTTGTTAATTCGAGTTATATAATTTTGAAGTTTGTTAATTCGAGTATTATAATTTTACAAATTATTTGTTTTTAATTGCATTAGAGTGATTAATACTTCTGGGAAGGTACATGAAACGACAGAAAACAGCCAATTTTGGCTTTGCTTTTGATAGATTCCTTAGATTAAAGCGTACACAGAGTGAACACAGTATTAAACTAGATCACCAAGCACTCCTATTGCTCAAAAAATTCGTCTGGGGACAATATGAAACAACTGATTGAACTTTGATTAAACTACACCATCCAGCTTCTGAGAATCTGTATCAGCGCTGCCACTGTTCTCTGTTTTCAAGGTATCACCAGTAATAGAAGCATATATAGCTGCAACGATGGACGCAACATAAATTATCAAAGCAATAGTGACAATTGTACTAAGAGCCCAAATGGCTCTCCTTGGTTCAACACTTCCACAAGAATATAAACCTATTCGAATTTGAACTAAATTAACAACCGAAAGCGTCAGAA